>VUQH01015403.1:30563-78509 GCA_015106775.1 Etroplus canarensis
CTGAAGATTTTGAGATGTTGAGATTTTCCCTGTGAATGACCAGGATGG
This sequence comes from Etroplus canarensis, assembly GCA_015106775.1. Classification (NCBI taxonomy): domain Eukaryota; kingdom Metazoa; phylum Chordata; class Actinopteri; order Cichliformes; family Cichlidae; genus Etroplus; species Etroplus canarensis. Next base: position 30,612 of record VUQH01015403.1, read on the forward strand.
ACAGGATTAGAAATCAATACATCAGAGGGACAGCTCATGTTGGGAAGTTTGGAGACAAAGTCAGAGAGGCAAGGCTGAGATGGTCTGGACATGTTCAGAGGAGGGATAGTAGATATATTGGACAAAGGATGATGAAGATGGAGCTGCCAGGCAGGAGGAGAAGAGGAAGACCACAGAGAAGATTCATGGATGTAGTGAAGGACATGCAGAGGGTTGGTGTGACAGAAGAGGATGCAAGGGATTGTGTGAGATGGAGGCAGATGATCCACTGTGGCGACCCCTAACGGGAGCAGCCGAAAGAAGAAGAAGAAGAAAAAAATGGATGGCCTTTTTATTATATATGCTATTACGCAATAGTTTAAACTGACTCTGAACAGTTAGTTTAACATCCCTGATTTAGTGTATAACAAAGACATGTTAAACATAAAGCTACATCAATACGATGTAAATAATCAGTTACTTTACCTTTAGGGAACGGCTTTTTCTGTGCTTGCAGTCTAATCTTCACAACATCCAAAGGTGTGACTTAAAAAAAAGCAACACAACATGAGTTTCTGTGTACAGCATATGAATATGAATCAGGTCAGGATATTTTTAACAGTTTCTTGTTTAAAAACAGAATTTACAAAAACAGCACTATATGTGACGTCAACCTCCAAAATGTTCAATATTTTGTTTTGTTAATAAAGGATATCTCATAAACTGCCAGCTGAGCGTGAAGTAGAAATATCACTTTCGATAATAAGTAAAGAAAACTGCTCATCATACACTCATTGGCCTCTTCATTTCTAGTACTGAGTTGGTCCCACTTTTTTTCTAACTTCAGAACTGTCTTAATTCTTTGTGCCATAGATTCAACAAGGTGCTGGAAACATTTCTTGGAAATTTTGGTTCATGTTGACATGATAGCGTCACACAGCTGCTGCAGATGTGTCAGCTGCAGATCCATGACACAAATCTCCTGTTCTACCACATCTCAAACGAGCTCTATTGAATTGAGGTCGGGTGACTGCAGAGGCCATGTAAATACAGTGAGCTCAATGTCATGTTCAAGAAACCAGCACAAATAGTTGGACATGGTCAGCAACACTTATAGTTAGGCCCAAAGTGTTATAGGAACATACCCCTCACCACTGGCCTTAAATGCTGTTTAAATTCTGACCCTACCATCTAATGTCACACCAGAAATGGAGACTCATCACACCTGGCACTCCAGTGTGGTCTTCTGCTTATTCCTGAAATATTTAATGATTATATTTCAACACTTTCTACATTCCTATTTTCTTAATATAATATCACTTTATTTCTAACAAGTACTGCAAAATGGTCAGCGCTGCTTGTTGTCACTCTTTTGTTAAAATGTCCTCTTTTGCACTGTTTACATATGCTTGCACTAATGTGTTTTCAGTTGCATATGTAGCACCATGGTCCTGGAGGAACTTTATTTCATTTCATCACCTGCAGATGCCTAAAATGACAATAAATAGCCTACTTGACTTGACTGCTTGACTCGGTGTGGTCTTCTGCTACAGTAGCCCATCTGCTTCAAGGTTTGATGCACTATGAGTTCAGAGATGCTTTTCTGCATGTCTTGGTTGTAATGAGTGGTTAACTGAGTTGCTGCTGCCTTCTTATCAGCTTGAAGCAGGCTGGCCATTCTCCTCTGACCTCTGGCATCAACAAAGTATTTTATCCCAGAGAACTGCCGCTCACTGGGCATTTACTGTTTTTGGATCATTCCCTGTAAACCCTAGAGATTGTTTTCTGATGCTCATTTTGAACTTCAGCAGCTGCTGCCATGTGATTATTTGTCTGAATTATTGCGTTAACGTGTAGCGGATCGGGTATACCTAATGAAGTGGCCGCTGAATGTTACGTTAAGCCTGTTGTCTCACCAAATAGCGATGTAAGGATGGCTCCGGAGCAGGATGCCGCCATCTGTTGGAGGGGGGTAATGGCATCACTGGCAGGAGGAGCAGGACTTTGACCGTTCATATTGTCTTTATAAAACAAAACAAAGACACAAGCAAAGATAGATAAATATCAGCGTGGATTAGCTAATTACTGGCCACAGAAACGCTGGTTATTACGTTGCTATAAGCAGGGCGCGATCTTCTGACATTACATGATAATGGCAACTCTAGGGCTAACTAGCTCAGCTAACTTCTTACCTGCTAAAGCCAGTCAGCACCAATGACGTCTTCTATGAACACGCACATCCCTCTCAGGGTCTTTAGTGTCCTCCCAGCACGACAGTTCCTGCTGTCCTAAAGGTTTAAAAATGCAACGTAGCTTTAACACGTGCGAATCTGCAACTAGCAGTTGGGTTTGCACAGCAAACACTGCGTGATGACTTAATATCGATTTCAGCTGAGCACATTCTTCCGCCTTTATTTTTTTAAACATTAGATAAACTAAAATTACATAAATATATAGCACATGATTGTTCTTTCAAAGTGAAACTATTCGTTGTTATATATCATGTCTGTGTATATTTAATTCTTGATTTATTTTTCAGCAGTAGGGAAACATCATGCCCACACACAAAAGGTAAATTTACTTATTTTTGTATGTTGCCAGTTTGGAAGAGTATTCCGTTTCACCGCAACACCGTTGTTTTTGAAGGTATCAGTAATAGAACTGCTGTAAGCGTTGAAAAAGAGAAAGATTTGGTTAAAAAAATTTTAAAAATCAAATGTTAATAGTAAGAATTAAGAGAAACTGAAGCACGCAGGGCTTTTGAACATGATGCCGGGAAGTGTCAAACATGGCATCATGTACTTGCTCCACCGTTGGATTTAAAGCGGGAAATGAACGTTAGAGAAACAAGAAAGTTAAAGTTTAATATGTCTGGATAATGAGCTGCAAAGCCACGTACGGGGATAGTTTGTGATAACAAACATGCGGATACAAGTTTGTGGGCATTAGCTTACAGAGTAATGTAAAACAAAGGAGCCAACCGGCAAAGCTGTTTGTCCGCTGGGGAAACGAGGCTGTGAACGTAGGTTGAGTCTAGATTTTAAACCACTAGACTGGATTAAATATGAGGACAGCGAGCACCCTGTATCAGTTTTGTTAATTTTGCGTCGTATTCCACGTTTATTTTGTTGTTGCACTCTCCATTTTGTTTGTAAATGACGTTCTGTTTTTGTTTACATGCAGGGAACTTACAGGGTTATGTTTACTCGAGACAGGAAGACGAGAAAATCATTGTTTCTTTGTGAAAGAGAATAAAATGAAGCCGAAGCGCACTCAGAAACACTCAGGACCCAACTGGCAAGGTATCTGTATCGTTTATTTCGATACGACTGTTTCCGTGTTTTGTAGTTAAAACGTATATCCATGCAAACTTTTATTTACAGCGAATACCATAATGTACAGTTTGTGTTTTTTTGGTTTTTCAGCTGGAAGTCTACTTAAAAAATTGAAAAGCCATTTTTGAGCAAGATTAACTAAACTAAAGTCAAACCAAGTTAAAATTCTAATCTATCTATCTATCTATCTATCTATCTATCTATCTATCTATCTATCTATCTAAACAGCAGTCCTGAGCCAGGATCCAGACTGTTTTTTGATTATTTTATTTTTTTAGAGTGGTCTTGCACAATAGTTCTCCAGACTTTCTGAAGGTCTTTTAAAGTTTTCTCTTGGACATTGGCTGCTTTCTTACTCATTTTCAGTACAGTCTTCATTGATAGGGTGCCAAAAGAGGAACTGTACTATTTTATGAGTAAGTTTGGAGTGGTGGAGAAATGTGTGAGGGTGATGCAGGGCATGTATGAGGACAGTGGCACACTGGTGAGGTGTGCATTAGGATTGACACGTGGGCCTCTTCTTGTTTGCCGTGGCGAGGGACAGGTTGACGGATGAGGTCAGGCAGGAGTCTTTGTGGACTATGATGTTCACAGATGACACTGTGATCTGTTGTGAGAGTAGGGAGCAGGTGGAAGAATGCACTGGAGAGAAGAGGAATGAAAGTCAGTAGAAGTAAGACAATACACGTGTGTGCATGAAAGGGAGGCAGGTGAAATGGTGAAGCTACAATGAGTAGAGTGGGGTGAAGTGAAGGTGGATGATTTTAAATACCTTGTAGCAGAATGGAGGCTTAAGAGGTGTTCTTATAAAAGGTCTCTTTATTACAAAAGAGGACCCTTGAGATAGCTTTCTGCAGAGAGCTTCTGTTGGTATTACAGAGCAATGAGTTTTTATACAGTTCCCTTCCAATGTGTGTGCATGTGTGACCAGCTGTGTGCATCATTATATATCATACCTCTTGACCCTGATATCTTGCTCCCGAACAATATATTTACTGATGCTCTTTTGCACTCTTAGTTCTAAGTTCTTAGTTCTAAGGACTAGGGGGCGGCAATGGCTCAGTGTGTTGGAGGACTCGTTTGGAAACCAGAGGGTTGCTGAAGGCTGCTGGCTCAGGACCCACCCGGAGCAGGACCTGGTGGCCATCCAGGACCCGCCCTGACCTCACCCTGGGCCGATATATGTGGAGGTGAACTAGAGGTCGGAGAGATGTCGGCTCATCCCCTGAGCATTGCCGAGGTGCCCTTGAGCAAGGCATCGAACCCCCTGCATTGCTCCCTGGTGCCTGTAATGGGCAGCCTCACTCACCAACCTCCCTCACTGCTGCATGTTGCATGTAAAAGTGTGTGTGTGTAACAACTAACAATAAGAGTGTTGGTGATTTGGAATTTCCCCGTCTGGGGATGAATAAAGTTGTTTGTTTGTTTGTTTAAGTATAGTTATCACTTGTACAAAAGTTTCATTTTACAAACACTAATCTTTTATCCTTAGGTAGCAATATCAGAGTCAGAATACTTTATTAATCCCAGGGGGAAATTGAATGTAGTAGTACAGTACAGTAATACAGTGGCATTATGACAGACATTATGCACTTAAGAATGAGAAATGGCATATAAGCACTATACCACAACCTGGGGTCAGTCATCCAAATCAGTGGACAGTGCAGAAGAAAATGCAGGCAGGGTAGAGCGGGTGGAGACAAGTGACAGGATGCTTTGTGATAGAATTACAGAAGCAAGAGTGAAAAGAAAGATTTACAAGATGGTAGTGAGGCCTGTTATTATGTATGGTTTGAAGACAGTGGCACTGACAAAAAGACAGGAGGCAGAGCTGGACGTGACAGAATTGAAGATGCTAAGATTTTTGCTGAGATGATTTGGGCACGTTCAGAGGCGGGATCGTGTGACAGATGAGGATGCAAGGGGTAGGGTGAGATGGAGGCAGATTCACTGTGGCGACCCCTGAAGGCAACAGCTGAAAGAAGAAAAAGAATTTGGCACTTAATATTCATGTCCTTCTCTTATACTGTAATGTCTTACAGGAAAAGGTGGACATACAAGTGATAAGACAACACTGAGCCAGGTAAAGCGAGCATCACAAGTCAAGCCTTTGGCTGGAAAAGTGTTTTACCTGGACCTGCCATCAAACAGAATAGCAGAGACGTTAGAGAGTGACATCAAACAACTGGGAGGGGTGAGGCAAATCATTCTTGGTTGCTTTTATTGGCTTCTGGAAACTCACATTTTGTCATTTCTCTTGTGCCAGCTTAACACGTACTGTGAAACTATGAAGATTTGTTACAGAATAAATGACATGTAATGCATAATGTCATATTGTCTGCTCACAGTACCATCCCTTTTAGGCCTTCATAATTCCTCAGGCTTCTCTGTTTGTTGTAGCATTCTTTGATTATAGACTCAGATAATTCAAGTCTTGAATGATGAGTTTCCTACATCTTCCTTGTTTTGATGATGATGATGAAGATGAATGCAGTAGGGCTTGTAGTATTATTGGGATAATTTTAGTATTGAAAAAATATGAAACTTATCATATGTTGAATTGGCAGCATTGCAATAAATTTGCCTTGATAAAAATTGAAAAAATAAAGTAGAGACAGTATGATGTTAAAGTAATTAAAGTTACAAAGATGACCAGGCACTCAAGGCCAAATTTTGTAGCTAACAGTTTTTAGGCTTTGTACTATAGACATATTTATATTGTAAACTGAATGTGCAAATACTCAATCTTTGCTTTTATCTAAACATTTTATCTTGTCTTTGCTTTCATTTAGACTGTGGAGAAGTTCTTCAGTAAGGAAATTAAGTATCTAGTATCTAACAAGCGTGAAGCTAGGTATGTACATTGCCTCAGACAGGACTCTCCTGTCCCTAGCCCAGACTCTGGACCAAGTTCACCATATCCTCGCTCGAACCCACACCACCCTGGGAGCCATGGGGACATCAAAAGCAGGTCTCAGGGACAAGCAGACACAGTGAGTTTACATGGTTTGTTTCATTAACCATAATGCTCTTATTTCTAACTCATTTGGCCAAAGGACCAATGAGCTTATGCTATGGCGAGGTATCTGTTGTCTGTTCACAAGTCATGTGAATCACTAGTATTGGTCAGAATTTAATCAAACTTATGTAGTTACTGATCAGCTAATGGGTCTTCACTCAAATTGTGCTCAAGGTTATATTTGTTGTTTTACGGTTGGTACTTCCATTTTCACAAGAATTGGTACTCTTAGGAGTATTGGTCTGGATTGCAATGTTCATAAAATGAGTGTTTGCAATGCCCCCTTGCCATGTATACACAGATACTGTTTATTTATGGAATAATAATGTCTTAAGCTAGGTTAGGGCCGATCAAGAACTAGGGCTGCTGTCCTGTATATGACTGTATATGAGCTTCCTTTTTTCGTGGATTTGAATTCTTATTAGTTTGTGCCATACAGCAAAGCAAGAAAACTTGTCCCTTTATTTCTGTACTCCACAATAACCTGTCAATTGGGATGCATTGTTACCTGAGTGAGCTACTATGTCACTGATGTTCTGTTTTTTTTTTTTTAGGTTTATCTTGTTTCTACTCTTCACATTTAGATAATTTTTCTAGTCATGAATATTCCTCAGATCCATTTTCTGTTGTTTTACAGTTTGTTACAAGCCGAGGGAAATCTTTGGTGGAGAGAGTAGTGAAAGAGCAGGTTTGTTTTGTCAGCGCTAATAGTATTTATTGAGGATTTTTAACTGTTGTGCTAATGCCCCCTTGTTTGTTTTTAGGAGAGGGTTCAAATGAACAAGATCCTGTCAAATGCCCTTGAGTGGGGTGTAAAAATCCTGTATATAGATGGTATGTTGTACGGGTTGAATTTCATGTATTTTTTTGTGCTTTGTGTGAAATTATAATTCATTCTGCTTTGATTTACTGTAATTTTATGATTTTGTGGCGATTGCAGATGTAATAGCGTATGTTCATAAGAAAAAAAAGATTGTCTTTGACACAGTTCCTGAAGCCACTGCTGTCAAGTTGCGTGTAAGTTTACATTTCTTAGTGCATTACTGGTTAAAAAAAAAAAAAATTATTATGTTATTAATTTATATTTGTAAAATTCCTCACCCCTGTTTTTTTCTGTCATTTTTAAAAGGTCAAAACTGGTCCTGCAGCAAAGCAAGGCTTACAAAAATGCAAAGGTAGATTTCTTTTCTACATCTAGACAAATTTCCTTTTTTAAAAAGGTTGTTTTTGCCAACCTTTTAATTATCAGGCAAAAATGTCCTTTATCTGTTATTCTTGTGATAATGAGTAACCTTTTGTTTTTCCCAGGTGGGCGAATTAGTAAACCTTTCATCAAAGTTGAGGATTCCAGCAGGTAAGAGTCAGTCAATCAAAAGAACCAAACATCCACCTGGTGTCCTGAAATTGTTCCTATGGATTAAAAATGGTTTCCTTCCTCTTGGCAGACACTACCGTCCAATCTACCTCACGTTGCCAAACATGCCCGAGTTTAACCTGAAGTCGGCTGCTCCCTGTAGTCCATTCTGTCTAGAGGATAAGGCTCCTGCAAGTAAACAGCGGGGGCACAGGTATGGTGCTTCACTGCTACAGTGCTTTTAGTTTTTACTTGTGAACAGTACATTATGCCTCCCTCACTTTTGAAAAACATCTTCCCACTTGAACCCCAATCCCCTCTAGCCCAATCCCCTCTAGATTTTCAAAATGATAACTTAATTTTACAGGCAGCCCTGCTTGGACAAAGGATGTTTGTTTCTTAGCTTTTATAAAGCTTTGGAGTGAAGCAACAGATAATTCCCCTTGTGTCTTCCATATATAAATTCAGTAAAAAATAAGTAATTTAACGTAAATGTAATCGATTTCCCCATTCAGGCTTATATGTTTTTCAGTAGAACTGTGAGTCTGAAAAGTGCGTAACCACATAAATTCAGATGGTACTGCTGGAGCTGCTTTAAAGCCCTTAAGTTACCTCATGAAGGCTGAATGAAAATTTATCAAAATGCAGGAATACTAACCTTTTTTTCATATAATTTTATTCGGTAACCCAATGACCTCCTCTGGAAACAGAGGTATGGAAGCTTCAGTGAGTGAGGAGAAAGTCCATGGGCGAAGGAAGAACAGAGACAAGAAACGTGGTGGATACTGCGAGTGCTGTATGATCAAATATAACCAGCTTGCAACGGTAAGTTGTTGGATATTTAAAAATGAAAACTGTCCCAAAGTACACTGCATTTACTGTGTCTGCTTTTTGTAAGTTAAAGAACTTCCATGCAAGTCTTTAAGACCACTTAGAGGAGACTTTCTTTACCTTTTGATGTTCACTCAGTCATTGCAGACTGACCTTTTGTTAGAAGTAAGGTTTGGGTCTAGTTAATAGCCACCCCTTTTTATAGAATTTAAAAGTGTCTGGAAAACCCAAAATAGAAAACTTTGACAGGCAAACTGTAATACCAAATAAATGAGACAGCATTGACAAATTCCCTTGACAAGTAACATGGATGTACTCCATTAGCTACCAGGTCAGTATTCAGGGTGCAGAAAAGTTTCTTCGCAGTAGCATGTCCAGAATTACACCACTTTTAATCACAACTATAGTGCAATCCCTCCACATCTCCTTCTGCCACTCAAATTAATGTCCCCGTCCACTCCAAAACTCCCGAAGCCGGGTATTGTCACACTGGTCAACATCTCGCTGCAGCACTCCACTAAGAACATCAAAGTACACTTAACCCTAGTACTGCAGGGCCTCAATATATTGATGTCCCAGATAAGTTTTGTGTATTGCCGGTCGTCTATATATTGATCACTTCCGGTGTTTTCATTCACTGCCGGTCCTTTAGCTGATCATATGGCTGGCAGTACCAGGGTTAAAGTGTTCCCTCTGGTCTTAATCAGCTCACTGAGCTTGTCCATTGTCCAAACAGCTCACATCCACCATGATGAACACTGTGACAGCTCCAGCATTGAAACTCTGTTGTTTCCTCTGTAGCTCCTCTGGGATTACAGGTGTCTCTTCAGGCAGTAGAACTGTCAGCATGATCAGCTGGTGAAGATTCTCCGTTGCTAAGAATATCATGCGAAGAATAACACAAGTAGACTTGTAAAACTTGACTTTACAAGAATTTTGAAACAAAAAGTAATATTTTCACCTTCACATAAATCCCAATAAGCAAGAAAAAGCAATATTTGTCAGGTGATAAAGTCATTAAAAAAATAAAAACAAAGACTGGAGCTGCTGACACAGGCTGCCACTGAGCACTGTGTGAGGAAAAAATCAGACTTGGTGGATGTTACAAAGTTAAACTGTTATTCATTTGAATTAACCATAATTTTCATTTGGGTCTGCATTAAACATTCCTCATGGTTACCTTACAGTCAGTGTAGTGATCATTCAGTTAAAGAACACAGTTTTAATGGTGTTTGGTAATGTGATGCAAAATATGATCAAATTCACCTCAGCAGCCGGTCAACCTGCAAACAGTGTTAAGTTTCTGTTTTAATTGACGCATGGACTATATGTGGAAAACTGCAGATTTAAAATTTTAGATCTTTCACTTTGACTGCATTAATGTATTTTATGTGATCCGGAATTTAGTACTTTCATTTTAATTAAGGACTGTGCTGCTTACGCTCATAGTTATAAATACATTAATGATGGACTGCATCAAATAAATCTTAACTGAGAAGAAAATTAAGCCAGGCTTATCTGTACTTTCATCTCCCATGTCAGTGTTCTCTGGTGTTTAACATCTATCCATTTTCTTACGCTTATCTAATTCAGGGTCATGGGGTAGTGGAGCCTGTTCCAGTGGTTATAATCATGAAAAAAATGCTTCTTGTCAATGTCTGCCTTGTGCCAAAAGACTCCTTAGTAAATTGTTTGTATTCACTATAAATACTTGCATACCAGGAGCTTAAAATTCCTCTTTTTGTATGTATGTTTGTGCAGTAGAGGCTTAGCGGTCAAGATGAAACTGCTTTAATTCTCCACTATTTAACTAAGTAATTTTCATTTAGCATCTGCAGAGTGAACATCACAGGGCTTTCTCTAAGAGTGATGAGTACGTGGTGGTAGACAGATTGGTTTCAGCCCTCAACTGCAACTTCATGCACATCAAAACCTCTAAACTTAAAAGGTAATTTTTCCTTTGAAACCAACGTTGCAAAAATAGAAGGAAAAAATACATGTAAACCTCTAAATAGCTTGTTACATGTTTTTGCTTTCTAGTTTTTGTTCCATTTGGCTAATTTAATTTTTTTCTTTGATTCCCATTAGACCAAAGTGCAGTGTTTCCTCTGTTCTTGTTGCTCCTGGACCATGTGGAAAACCTCAGTTAATGCACAAGGGAGATCCCTCAGAGACTGTTAAAGAGGAGCACCAGACTGTTGATGTGAACGAGGGATTATATTCCAGACAGGATGTAAAAACCCGATCAGCCACTGTCTCTACCGAATTGATTCACAGAGAGAATGACCAGAGCAAGCGTTATACTCACTCAGACACATCCAGGCACAAATCACTTGCATGTAAACGGCCGTACAGATGGAATTCCTTGAGTTCTTGCGCACAAAAAAGTAATAAGTGTCAAAATCCTCAGTTTGAATCAGAAACAGCCACCTGTACAGGTGAATTTCTTCCCTGTATGCCCTCCAGAGATTCTCAGGATGACCTGACAGACCAAGTACCTCACAAGGGCATAAAGAGCTCAAACTTGCACTTCCATAATATGAGCATACAGAATGAGTTATACACAAAAAACCTCATTGCTGTGACAAATGCGCAAGAAGAGTCTGACAAGAAGGTGACTGGAAACAATCACTCAGGAAAGGAAGAAGGAAGCCGTCCTTCAGAAAGTTTCTCTCCGCTCCGGAAAATTCAGAGAAAGATTAAAGTTTATAAGCACAAAAAACGGAAAGTGGACGCAAATGTTAAACATGTAGAGCCATGTGACATTCCTAACAACTCTTTATTGAAGCTTTGGGAGCTTTTTCAGTCCAGTGATGACATGAATGTGGAGTTTTATGGGTTTGAGGACTAAAACAAAGAAAAACTAAAGGGATTAATGCAAATTTGTGTGCTATGGACTGCAGGCTGTTAGTTTTCTGTTGTCATTTGAATAAATATTAATAGAAGTTGGTGGGATCTACACTGGCTTTTGTGTTTGGTCAACCATACATCAGTTTCTCCCCTTAAATCATATAAAAGGCAGCTAATTGTTTTGTTTTTGTTTAAAGAGTAGTATATATTGTAAGTGGATCTATTATGTGCATTTCCAGTTCCATGTGTTTTTCTCAGCTTCTACTGGAGTAGCTTGGCGTGATGGACTCATGGTTCAAAAATAATTCTTATTTAGATTATACTGGGCCTTGGTGCAGCCTCTCAGTTCATCCTGTCTGAGACAAGCCCCTCCAGTTAGGCCAACTTTCATCTGATTGGCTTCCCCTTATAAACAGAAGGTTTGATAAGCGGGTGGATGTCGCATCTGTGCTCAAAGCCAGAGCTGAGCCTCTGAGATGACTGTATTAGGATATCCACTTTCATTGGCGTCTTATAGCCTAAAAGGTAGAAAAAACAGTCTGAAGCCTGAGCTTTTGGCTCATAGGAATTACTTATACGCATGAAACCTTGGTTATCTTTAATGTGAGTGTCCACCATTGTAACAATGTATATATGATAGAAAATAAGAGGAAACATAATAGGTCCCCTTTAAGAAGACAAATTGCATGGCAATATTTTATATACTTGTATAGTGGCTATAAAATGTACACCTTTTCACATTTTAAACATTTCCTTTGGTAGTTTGAGTCTACATTCATCACATTTGACTTGGCACTTAAATGTACCCAACACTGAAAATATTCAGTGAGAACATAACACTTCTTTGACAGAGAAATCTTCTCTATATAAAATGTAGTGTCAACTTGACATTACCTTTAATTCCCTCTTGTTTAGTCTATATCTTACACAACTTGAGGACTACACATTATTTTGCAGCTTTTCTACATCTTGTTTCCTTTGTTATGGATATATATTTAGTAAGAGAAATAAGTAAAATATAATGGCTTAGTTGTGACTTAAAAAAAATGCATTCTTCAGTAAAGAGTTGTGAAAACAAACTGACAGGCAACAATAAATGTCACGGGGCTGATTTCTTAATATTGCCACTTGAAAAGTCTATTAAATATTGGGGCATGAATTATTATTTTCATATTCTTTACAGTTGTGCAGTCTTTTTCCATGAATGTAGAGTTGAAAGAGCATCTTATGAATATAAGGCAGCTTCAGTTATAACAACAGTCTTCCCAACATCAGGCATTTGATGTATAATTAAAATAAATATCTGTTGTTTCTGTATTTTAATGTGAATGACCTGCAGGTTGTTTGTGTGGTATTTGGCATTATGTGTGACATTTTAAAAATTCTTCCTAAGTGCACTTTTTATGACCTGCCTTAGCATGCCCCCCCCCATGCATTAGCTCAGCGCCTTCCTTTTCCCTGCATTTAGTGCATTAGCATAGTGCCCTTGTTCTCTCTTACCACTCTTAAATGGATGCACTAGGTCAAATGGGAGTCTCTGTGCCACTGGCATTAAGAAAATGAGCATCAATATGCTCTGAGGTAAGAGCACAGCATTTATGAAAATATAATGGTAAGACATGGTCATCTTTCCTGCCCTGCTACAGCTTATATCTGCAGCCACTATATCATCACAGAGCAGAAGCCTTTATGTCTGACCAATACAGCTTGCTGCATGTGTCATAGTATTGGCATAAATATGAGCTGATAACAAAATGCAGTATGCATTGTATTTAAGGCAATTTAGAAACTCATAAATGTGTAGTTTGTCCAATAGAGGGCACTGAAAAATATATTTTGAAACTGTAAAGCCTCAGCGCAGATCACAGTCACAATTGTAGGAATGATTACCACAAAATATTTTCTGTTGTTTGTTAATCTTGAAACAATCATCAGATTCTAACATTATTTTTCAAGTAAAACATTATTGGTTTCAGCCTAAAACTCTAGTAATTGTGTCTCTAATAGCTCAATAGCTTTACTATATTATCTGTAGGATATGTGTTCTGAAGGGAGGGCTTAGAGTTATTCATAAATTTAGTATTTAAAGTCATGAAAAAGAACGTGCACTCTTTCAGTTGAGTGGTTTTATATATAAGGACATAAAAACTTATCTGGCCCTCAGCTGATTCTAAAAATGTTTAAATCTGCCCTTCAATATAAAACAACAGACAACTGATTCCAGTGTGTCATTATTTATTTAAATAAATTGGTGAAAACCAAACACAGCATATCAAACCAGACTTTGCAAACCTAAGCCATGCTGAGAAATTTATTTTTGAGACAAGATTCTTTCTCCTGGCAACCCATCCAAACAAGCCAAACTTGTTCAGTCTGTTTTCTAAGTATACTGTTATGAACTTTAACATTTAACATGTGAACTGAGGCCTGTAGAGTCTGAGATATAGCGCTTGGGTTTTTTGCATATTCTGAGTATTGCACAGTTTGATCTTGGGATTAATTTGCTGAGATGACCACTCCTGAGAAGTTTTGCAACTGTTTTGAGTTACTTGCCATATACGAAATGGCCTTATAACCCTTCCCAGATTGATGGGCTGCAACAATTCCTTCTCTGAAATAATTTCTAATGTCTTTCCTCCTTGGCATTATGTTAACGCACACCTGAATGCTCCAGACCAGGAAACTGCAAAACTTCTGCCTTTATAGTGGTGGGCACACAGGCTGATGATCAGTTAATCAAGTGAATTTGATTTACAGCACCTGGCTGCTAATCAGACACATTGGTATACTTTTTTTTTTTCACATGACTGTATGTGCATTTATAATTAACATTTTTTTAAAAAAAAAATACACTATGTGTATGTTTTGATGTTAGTAGTATTTGTATTTGTGTGTCCAAATAAAACAATATAGGCCTGAATGGGTTAAAATTTGTTTTCCCTGCATTATAGTGCCTATGTCCTGGTTTCTTTTAAGAGGATACACTGGGTCAAATGTAAGTCTTTGCGCCACGGACATAAAGTAAAAACAGGAGCATCAATGTGTCCTGAGGTATAAGCACAGCAATACAGCAAATGAAAGTGTAAAGTACATTAATGTTGTTGCTGCTCTCAGCTCTCTGCTGCTACCATTACGCTTTATGCTCACAGTGCACAAACTCTACCTTCCTCATGTATTTTATACCTGCCATTCCTCAAGCTAAGCATGCATTCATTTGTCTTGCAAGGTAGAAATGTACACATCTGCAGTATACATTTAATAGTCTAGAACCATGTATTTTAACTCAGTGGAAAACCATGCATAGGTAGTGAGAACATGCTAACCTAAGGCCCCTAACTCTGGGTGGATTGTTTATCAATAAGGATGCTGGGACTAGAACCACATTTCCAAAAAGGTTAGAATACTATGTAAAATATAACTAAAAGCACAATGAAATGATCTGCAAATCTTATAAACCAATATTTTATTCACAAAAGAGCATAGAAAACATATCAAATGTTGAAAGTCAGACATTTTACTATTTCATGAAAAATAGTAGCTTAGCTTGAATTTGATGGCATTAACACATCTAAAAAAAAATTGGACAATGGCAACAAAAGGCTGGAAAAGTAAGTGGTACTAAAGAGAAACAACTTGAGGAATGTTTTCAACTGCATCCATCCATTTTCTTCTGTTTAAATGACAACGGACTAATGTGACTGGGTAGGAAGGCAGAGACTCTCAGAAGTAAAGATGGGCAGAGTATCAGCAATCTGTGAGAAACTGTCTACAAATTGTAGAGCTTTTTCAGAAAAATATTCCTCATCATAACATTGTAACATCTTTTATATTCATATTGATTTTGCATCATTTACAGTACATAATATCATCAAATGATGAAAAGAATTTGGAGATATCTCTGTGTGCAAGGGACACGACCGAAAACCAAATTTGATGCTGGTGATTTTTGGGTCCTCAGGCAGCACTGCATTGCAAACAGGCATGATTCTGTCATGGAAATCACTGCATGAGCTCAGAAACACTTTCAGAAATCATTGTCTGCAAACACAGTTTGCTGTCCCATCCACAAATGCAGGTTAAAGCTCTTTAATGCAAAGAAAAAGTATAAACATCTTCAAAGCTCATTTAGAATGAACTGAGACAAAGTGGAAAACTGTTCTGTGGTCAGACGAATGGAAGTTACATTCTTTTTGGAAATCATGGATGCAACATTCTTCAGACTAAAGAGAAGAGGAAGCATCTGGCTTGTTATCAGCGTTCAGTTCAAAAGCCTGCATCTCTGATGGGATGGTGGTGCATCGGTGCCTGTGGTACTGACAATCTGCACATCTGGAAAAGCACCATCAATGTTGAAAGGTATATACAGGTTTTAGAGCAACATATGCTCCCCACTAGACAACTTATTATTATTATTACAACAGCAAGGCACGGTAGTAGGAGAGTCTGGGTGCTGGACTGCTCTGCCTGCAGTCCAGACCTTTCACCAACTGAAAACATATGGCTCACTGTGAAATGCAAAATACTACAAATAAACCCAGGACTGCTGAGCAACTGGAATCCCTTGTCAGACAAAAATGGGACACCATTTCTCTCCCAAAAGACCAGCAGCTGGTCTCCTCATTTCCTGGACATTTATAGTCTGTTGTTAAAAGAAGAGAGGATGCTACACAGTGGTGAACATGTCTCTGTCCAAACTTTTTTGAGACGTGTTGCTGCCATCAAATTCAAGATGGTCAGTATTTTTCATGAAATAGTAAAATGTCTCACTTTCACCCTTTGATGAGTTTTCTGTTTTTTTGTGAATAAAATATTGATTCATGAGATTTTCATTGTTTTTATTCATATTTTATACAACCTTTTTGGAATTAGTGTGGTACTTTACTTTTTTAACACTGGTGAAGGTAGCAGTGTGCTTTTAAGATCTGTAAGTTGATTTGAATAAGCACGAAGAAATGGGGAAAGTGAGTTTCTGCCTAAATATCTGTCCAACGTGCATCAGCTGGCTTTAAGATCTTCATTCAAAATTGTCATAATCAGCTTATTAACTCTGCAGGTCTTAAAGGATAAGGAAGGAGGTTCAAAGTGGATAAACTAAGAAGGTTTGTTCTTGATAATAGTAAATATCACGTTACTTGAGAGAGTGGGAATTATTTTTGTTAAGGGAAAATCGATTTTTTAAAAAAGAAATGCAATGCATTCAAAAATTGCACAGGCCTGTCACATTTTCACATCTTATTTACTAATTATTTCTCGGGGTGGAGGTGGAGGACTTGGGTTTCTGGAGCCCTGGCAGATGATGGAGTGAGTCATGATGATAATAACAGCAGATTGGGCAGGAATGGTGCTTCTGCAGCGAATTAACATGGAGGAGCTTTTATTTCATCCCTGATCGTTCCAGTTGGCATAAGACCGGGTCCGCATTTTTCCCCTTCTTCCAGCCCCCGCTCATATTTATGCATTAGGCGTTTCTGCAGTGAGTCGCCGAACACTGATGTGGTTTAAGGAGGTGTCCCTAAGATCTCCCTCCCATCCTCCCTCCCTCTCTCTTTCTCTCTCCCCTCCAGCAGCCTCCGTGCTGCTGATCCGCGGGGTTTCGGTGCGCTCAGACGCGCTCCGCGTTCAGAACTCGCAAGCACCCCGATGGCCCCCCATCAGCGAGACTGCACTAACCAGACGACCAGCCCCGGCTTCAGGCTCCCCTAGCGAAGGCAGAACCCCCAGAGTCCTCTCCTGGAATACCGCATTGTTTATAAATTCCAGCCACGGAGAGAGAGGAGATAATGCTGATGATGCGCCCGCGATGGTGGATTTCCCTTTTGTGCGTCTGTGAATTGATGCACGTCGGTCACCTGAGCAGCCCTAATGCCAGAAATGGTAACTGATGCTATTTTGGATAATGCATGATTTGTTATTGCGCAGCCAAAGCGTTAAATCACCATCAATAGGCCTGCGTTTATTTGTTAATCACAGCCTCGGCTGCTTCACGCTTTCTGCATTTAAAAGCATGCGCGTAGCCTACAGCCGGTTCACGTTATGAAAGGAAACGAGAACAACCGACATTTCAGTCGGTGCTGTCTGTTGATTAATGTGTTTCCATCACTGAGGACGGTGTCTTCCTCCCCGTGCAGGAGACGCCTTGTCGAGCTTGAAGGCTCTTCGTGATGCGGGCAGGTTCGTCGGGAAGGAGGACACGGTGCCTCTCCGCCTGCTCTACAGCAGGGACAACCACAGCCAGATCACACAGGATGAGCTCAGCACCAGGGTTAAAGCCAGCGCCAGCTCCGACTCCACGCAGGTATACACAGTGCTTTCATGTTGTCAGCGCGGAGGCTGTGCTGGCTGGAAAGATGCCTCTGTGTTTACAGTTTGTATTTTATCTGTCCGACCCCTCCCCTGCTTGTCCTCAGAGTTAACAGAAAAAAAGCATTGAAACATTTACTCTGTGTGTAGGTGCTATATGGGTCATTACTGCCTCCATAACCAAAAACAAACAAACAAAAAACCAAACCAAATCGACCTACTTATAAACTTCTTTAAAATATTCATTTTAGTGACAGGACCCCAGTTTTTGCCCAGAGCACAGGAGAAATTAAAATCAGTACGTCAAATGGTCAAGCAGCAGTGATTAATAATTTAATGGGAGCTTGCATCTTGTCTGTCCATCTGGGTTGTTGTCTCAGCAGTTGTCCCACCTACTGGCTCAAAATGCTGCCTAATGCCCCACTAGGCAGCATTTTCACCTAGCACATGGAAAAAAGAATGACCCATGATCTTACTGAATTTATGATCAGCAAAGTTGGGCTTGTGGTATGCGTTACCAGTATCAGCACATTCTGTGTGTTCTCTCTGTCCCCTCACCCCCAATCGATGGAGGCAGACAGCTGCCCCTCCCTAAGCCTGGTTCTGCTGGAGGATTCTTCCTGTTAAAAGGGAGTTTTTCCTTCCCACGGTTGCCGAGTGCTTGCTCATAGGGGATCGTCTGATTGTTGGAGCTTTCTCTTTAATGCTGTAGTATCTTTACCTTATAGTGTGAAGCGCCTTGAGGCGACTTTTGTTGTGAATTGGTCCTATATAAATAAAACTGAATTGAATAGAGCAATCTTAGAAAAATTCTGGCCTATCTTGAAGGTCATGGAAACAGAGTCCAGATTGTTTTTTTGATCCACCAGAGGGCTCAAAGTAGATTTTTCAGCTGCTCACATCATTATTGTAACTAGTCTCAAACATCTTCTAAAAATTGAGTCTTTTGAGCATGTCTAGCTGAAAATTTGAGTATTTACTCTGGTGTTCTGCAGGAAATTTGTTATGAAATAGGTCTGATCTTCAAAATAATGAATTATTTTAAATATGAATGTAAATGCATGAATGTATTCATAGTTATGTGATGTTATTTTTCCTAGTTGCTCTGTTTTTGGATGTCAGCCACTTCAAATAGCCAAGAAAAATGCTGTGGACTTGTAGGTGACGCATGTTACATGTTTTGGTTAAACTTTATTTTGTGGTATGGTTGACATGATCACCCACAAAATCATCCATGTTAGAAAGTTGTGCAGAAAGCTGTTGGTCCTTATCAAGAACTAACAGTGACAGGAAAGCCTAAAACCATTTGGCCTTGCGTGCCTGCAATAACTGATACAGTGCAGTAATAGTCATAATCAGTGTAAGTGTGTTCACTGAGTCAGTTCAGTGAAGCAGAATGCTACTGGGTTCCTTTCACGGGATGAGTCAATTAGCATTGTGCAAACCTGTCATGCGTTTTTATTTGTATGGCTTAGTGCTTGTGTAGGCTAGCCTACTCAGGGCTCAGATAGTGGAGAGGGCTACAGATGGTAGGAGGCAGGGAGGTGTTAACCCTTTGTCTCTCTCACACCTCAGCCTGAGCTGCAACCCATTGGGTAAACAAGCAACATGAACCATCTGCCATCAGATACCATTTTAATATTTTCCTTTTGAAGCCGATTCCAACCACATCTCAGGTTTGTAACACAGGCTTGCTGTGAACTGAATTGCTAAGAAATGGTTTTGCAGAACAACAGAACAGCTTCCTACAAAGATTTGTTCGAATCATGTCATATGTTGACCTAAACCCGCATTATTTCCCGAGTCAATGTCCTTCTCTGGAGTCTGTTAAGTAAGTAAAATCTGAGTCTATAGACCATGAGATTTTACTCTGATAATGTGGCACACCAACTCATAGTTATAAATGAGCTTGCTTACAAGCAATGAGTTAAAGCATTAAAGTTGTAACAAAACTATGAAATGTACATTGGTGGCACAGAGGATGTTGAGGGTGGGCAGGGGAGGAGACAGGCAATGGCTTCTTTGATTTGATTTCTGTTCTAAGTCTTTTAATCTCCAGAGAACTGATACTTGTGATGTCACATGCTCAAAGTTTGATCAGTTATTGGCTGTTTTTAGATCAACAGCCTCAAAACAAATCTGTCAAATAGTTCTGAAAATGTGTGACACACATGGAGTTATTTATAGGCTTCTGTTGCATCGCCTATTTTAAGTCTCAGACACAAACAGCAGTGAATGAGCTGTGGGGAGTTCAGCAAGGTGTTCTTGTTGTTTCGGTGGAAAAACAAACGCTTCCAGTGAAATGTTGGTTTGTATGTTTTCCTACCTGCCTCTCTGCAGAGCAGTGCTAGCACTTACAGTCATACTTCAACAATCATGAGTGGGAAATCAGACCTGCCATGAGTCAGAAATCAATGTAAGAAGAGTTAGTGGTGGTCTCCTAATATTGCCCCAGCTCAGTCAGGCCGAGTTGTGCTTTCATTAACCACAACTGCTGATACCTCCTCCCATCATGGATCCAATCTGCTGGATTAGGTTTCATCAGTGTTGGATTGCTATTTGCACATGCTCATGTGCACACCCATGCATCCCTCTTAACTGTTCATATATGCATTGACCACACACAGGCATACTCCTACACACAATAGAGTCTGTGGTCACTGGGGACATCATACACTCAGGTTATCCTTGGGTGAGCGCAGGGGCACTTCCTGAAATGGAAACACACACACACACACACACATGCACACACCACGCCTCCTCTTGTTGTCAGGCAGGGTCTGGTCTATAATGAAGGTAGCCTGTGAGCCAAACCTAAGAGAAAGGGTAAGCTGGGCTTAAGGTCTGCATTGGGACCTAAAGGAATTACTGTGGGGAGTTATTATTGACCTGAGAGATAAAGCCCATACAGTGTGTCCAGTGCTTGGAATGTTTCTGACCCTCCTCCAGCCAAATCAGTCACTCAGACATACATACAGTCCAAGAAGAAAAATGTGAACAGTAAAGAAACCTTGTACCTTAACAGATTAAATGCTTCAGTATGGGTTTAGGATTTTATCTGAAGCTTTGTAAAAATATTACAAAAACAGTATAGTAAGCATAGTAAATTATGTTTGCTTTTGTGTTTATGTAAGTATATCTGAGTGGGTTAAAAGTAAAATGGATTTATGAGTTGTAGCTCAAGTGATAAAGTGTGAACCTGTGCAGTAATTTAGATTCAGATGAAGAAGACAGACCTTGATGACTTAATTTCCTTAATTCATATGGCTAGTTGGTGCTAAAAAGACAATGCAGCCATCCATCAGTGTCGATGAGAATTGATCCATGTTCATGATAAGGTTTTATACCATGAATGTGATAATAGTCAATTTAGAAGCTTATTTTTCTTTTTGGCCTTTTTAGGTGAACCATGTCGCCCAAGCAAGTTTTCAAGTTGATGCTTTTGGCAGAAAATTCATTTTGGATGTGGAACTGAATCAGTAAGTATTAAATGATTAAATCTGTCTTTCTGGCTTTGTGACTACTAGCTATGTGTTTGTTTGTCTGACTGTGTGTCTATATCCATCTTATTGTGCTTGTCTGCAGGTTGATGTCCTTATTTGCAGTTAAAGTACTATCTTTATTTCTCTCCTGTGTATTAATATATAATATGCTACAGCTTGGTGCAGTGGTTAACACTGCTGCCTCACTGCTAGGAGGTTCAAATATCCTGGTCAGCCTGGACTTTTCAGTGTGGAGTTTGCATGTTCTTTCTGTGCCTGTGTAGATTTCCTCCAGGTTCTTTGCACCGGCATTATTATAATTTTGTATTTTCTAATTAGTTTTTATTTTTATTTCATTTTAAGTTTTTGTTTTCAGTTAGTTTCCAGTTAGTTTCACTTAGGTTCCAGAGTGGGTTTGCTCATTTTAGTTTAGGTTTTATTGTTTGAAAATGTTTAGTTTTAGTTTAGTTTTTATTCGTTTTAGTGTTAGTTTTCATTTTCTAAATTATTATAATATGGATGGTATTTATCAGGGGAAGAATTAAGCTGTTTAGATCAGAAATTGCAATACAAACACAACACTTTGTGAAAGCAGATGAGTCACAATCATGTAGACACCCTGAGTCTCAATAAACAGATGCATCAAACAGGCTGTATGACCAAATTTAATCCAGCTGACAAAGATGAAAACTAAGAACGTTTCCTATATATTTTTATTTTATTTTAGTTTCCTAAGCCCACAGTGTCATTTTCGTTAGTTTGAGTTTTCCCAAAAGTCTAGTTTTTATTTTTATTTAAGTTAACTAAAATTATTTTTCTCATTTAGTTTTAGTTTTAGTTAACTATAATAACCTTGCTTTGCACACAGTCCAAAGACATGCATGTTATGGTAATTAGTGATTCTTATTAGCCCTTGGGATGGATGTATGGTTGTGTGTCTCTTTGTGTTGGTCCTGTAAAGGACTGCTGACTCATTTTAGCTGGGATGGCCACAGCTCCAGCACAACCCCAAGTTAGACACGCAGTTAAGACAGTGAACTGATGCCACAGCTTTGTTGATAATGTCAATATTGTTCAGTGTAAGCAAAAGTAGTTTTTTTTTCACTGAAAAGATCATGTGATGACTTTAGTGTTAACTTATGAAAATAAGTGTAATTTTCTTAGGCTTTGAGGACACTTTTGAGTACAAATTCACTTATGTTCTTGTTTTGTGTAAATCCCCCAAGCACATATTGTACATTAAACTAGTGATGACTTCAACATTTAACTGAAGTTGGTCATTGTGGTGTCGCAGGTCATAAGTCATATTTTCCTGCTCTCTGCAGTGCTATATATTACCTGTTTTCGGGAATGCACATAAATATCTTCTGTTTGTGTGCCACAGTGGCTGTACTGTGGATGAATGTATGGCATATGTGTGCACATGTTTGTATGTCTGCTGTCAGTCAGCTACTGTGTATTTGTGTGTGTGTTTGATGTAGAGGTTCCATCATAATAGGAAGTGATTTACGGTAAAGGCTTGAGCACAGCCCTGTCAGACACTGATATTGATCACAGCTGTGTTGATGGAAAGTGAGCTCCTCTCTCTCTCGCCATCCCTTTTACTCTGTCTCAAAGTGTCCCATCTCCACTGCTTTCACATTTCTGCATCATCCTCTCTAAACCTTTCCCTGTTCCTCCGTTTTGTTTCTATTTCAGTCTGTCCCTCTTACAGTTCATGTTTGTCTCATTTATCCCGAAAGCTTATGAACTTGGCAAAATGCATACAGTGAAGCTGCCTGCTCATCAGAGCGGAAGTCACTCTCCTGCTGAGTAAAATATTTCATCAGAGGAATTCCCAGGTTGAGAGGATATGTTTCTCTAAAACCTGCAGCTCACCGTAGGACACATTGGCCAGTTATGGGCATAAATGCATTGGACACACATACACGCATGCAAAAGATGTCCCACTTTCACCAGCATTTACACTCTTTAATATGGAGTAATTTTTTACTTGGAGACACTGCGTAATTAGAACGTCCCTCTCTATATCTTTACTGGATGTGGTGGAGAAAGTACATCAGAATAAAAAATGAACGAAATCGCAAATTTTACATCTTGTTTTTAGCCTTCAACCAGAGAGCCAGACGGTTCTGTGCAGCTGTTAGACATCTGTTACTTTCCAGAAGAATGAGAGACTGAGACCAGTGCAACAGAGCATCATTTCTGTCTTTCTTTAATCTTTATGTTGTGAGTAGAACTGAAATGATCTATTAGAATGAAAAATAGAAATTAACTTAAAGGACATTGAGTTGATAATTGATCAAATGGATGAAAGAAACTTTTTGTGACTGCAGCTGGTAATCATTTCAGTAATTTATCAAGCAAAGGGCCAAAACATTGTCTACCTTAAAATCTTAATGGAGGATTTGCTTCTTTTCTTTCTTTGACTTAAGGTGACCAAATTGAGTTTTTGGGGATCATGTTCAGTGGACTCCTAGTGCTGTCCCCAAGCCTAGATAAATGGGAGGGTTGTATCAGTAAGTGCATCTGGGTTAAAATCTGTGCCAAATCACACATTCAAATTCATCTGCTGTGGCGACAGAGGGTCTCTGTAGTTTAGGGGTTTACACATTTGCCTCACACGTAAAACATTCCTGGTTTGGTTTGAGCCCAGGTGGAGACAAAAGCCTCTTCCACAATGGGAGTTGCGTTAGGAAGGGCATCCAATGTAAAATTTGTGTAAAATTACCTATGCAGATTAATCTGCAACGCTGTGGGAAAGAACAAAGAAGCAGCCAAAGGTTCTTACTTTTATCTACTGTGGCAACCCCTTGGGGGAAAAAGGGGGAAGCCAAAATGACCTCTCATTCTTTTTCAAACTGTTGGTTGGACAAAACAAGAAACTAGTATCTAAGATGCGGGCATGCATGGCTTTTGCTCAAGTTGTCCTCTTTGAACTCTTTCTGGCATTGTCCTCATTTAAGCTTTCTTTTCTCATGAAAGAAGATCCTCAATTTCCTTCTCTGTCTCACCTGAGATTCCTCCTCTTGCTAGCCTTGTCTGTCTTCTGTCCTTTCAGTCCCCCTCTATCACACTCCTCTGTGAACTAAACCCTTGCTTGACAGCCACACTGATTTTGTTTACAGATAGCTTTCATTCCAGACAGAATAAACCCAGTTGATATGTGAGTGGGTGCAGGAGTGGGAGCTTTTATAGCTGAACGGGCCAACATTTTTTTTGGCTCCCAGTAACAAAACCTAGTTCTCTCAGTTTGATCAATGACTGTTGTGCATTTTTGTGTGTTTAACTGTTGCCATGAGCAAACAAAAGAGGTGTGTTTTTCAGTTTTCAACAAGTTCAACTGTGTCTCAAGTGCGACATTCCATGCTATTATCATCATTTTTCCTTCTGCCTGGAGTTAATGTTTGGCCATAGACTGTGAATAATAGGTGTAGGTGTTTTGTTTTAAAGTCATATGCCTTGTGCTTTTTAGACACATGTTGGGTATTATATGAATTTTTTTGTCCAGTCTTCTTAATATCAGATGCAAGAAAACCTGACCTGTGTCATTGCCATGCCACATTAGATGAGTCGCTCCGTGGGTGACAGTGTTTTTGCACTTTAATCCAGAATTAGAAATTCCAACAAAATGGAAACTGGATTCAATGCCATGAAATTTGTGGTCTCCAAAGGATGATTTGTCTTACTTTGGTGATCCCTTACTTATCATCTACTGCTTCATGAGGTGAAAATTTTAATTTGTTAAATTCTCTTTCTTATCACCAAATACAAGTTGATGTTTTCCCTCAATTCCCCTCAGTTTTTATACATAGTTTTGTGCATACATATACACTTATCAGCCACAACATTAAAAACACTGACTATTTAATTAAGTGATTAACATTCATAATCTTGTTACAAAGCAATGGCAAAACTTGGGTCATAAGGTGACACCACTTACCCAGACATTATTGCAGATCAACAAACCCCTCATGGCACTGGCACTCACTAATGGCACCAGCCTCCCTCAGCAGGAAACCGCACCCCACCAAAGAGTGCAAGGTTGACTATTTGACTGACCATCTGTGGAATCTGCTGAAACAAAGACCAATCCACAGAGACCCTAACTCAGGTTCTGCTGCCCACATCCTGGTGTTAGACACTAGAGAAGACCCATGTTTCTGCCCTGACAGGTCAGAGCTGGGTTGTTTTTTCATGACAGAGACCTACACAGTATAAGGCGAGTGATTTTTTTTATTCATCTATTTTTGTAAATATTTTTATTTTCAGGCTCTTGGCAAATGCAATTGTTCCATTCATTACAATCATGCCCTATTTTATGGAAACTGCCTCTCCTTTTTATTTTTAATGAGAGCCTACAAACCAAAAAATAGATAAAGTAAATAAAAAACAAACACTACAAGCTAAAAACAGTAGGATGGATATATGGATATTAATCTGCTGTACTCATTCTACAGATGCACACAGCGAGGCAGATCACCCCAACCCCCACTAGAAATGTCCCTGTATGATAGTTAGCCATGGCCATTCTCAGTCGCATCAGACAGTGCACAACAATTCCGGTCCAGAGGGATCCACTGAGTCCACCAGCAGCCACCAAGTGTTAATAAATCTGTCAGTATTGTCATGTAATGTCAGTTTTTCCAGCAGGAGAATTCTCAGTATCTCCCCATACCAATCCTCCTTATGTGGGTGCATAAGGTGGGCAATTTTAATGTTGTGGCCGATCAGTGTATACTCATAATGTATGTTATTCAGATGTGACTGCTTACTGTTGTATCATCCATCCCATCCATGTATTCATTCTTTTAATCCTGACCAGGATCCTATCATGCACTGCACAAGAGGTTAAGAATGTGCTTTCCTATCACAGAACTTGGATTTTTTGTTCAGGGAGGAAATACTTCTCTCTTCTCCACTTACGTGATCTCAGCACATAATTCTGTGTGCTTTAGTCTTTGGCTGTTTCATCAGTAACATGCCATATTGACAAAAGCCTCCCATTTGAAGTGTGGCAGTCTATAGAGAGGAAGTCAGGAGGGGGTTGGTGGGTCATGGGGTCTTTATCCCTTTCCTCGGTCTTTGTCTTCCTCCACTCCTCCATCTCATCGACTGCCTGCAATTTGCCATTCATGGGACAAGAGTAAGCTGAAAATGTGAACAGGGTTGGGGGTTGTCTCTTTTCAATCGTCCTCATCTCCAGCACACACATGCATGCACATGCATCGTCACCCATGATTACCCCACACCCACTCTCCATTCAACCCTGCCCGTGCTACCTCTTTACCCCGCCCCTCCCACCTGCTCACGCTGAATAATAGATGTTGCTATAACATTAAAAAGGAGTGTGCGCATGCATGTGTGTACATAAGACAGGGTTCTCCTGTTTATCAGAGAATGGGCATATTTGACCAGTGTATATGTACAGTACTATGTATAACTCAATTTCTACAAAAGTACATGAATCTTCAGATATCCAAGCAATTAGACACATGCACTTGTGCACATAAACAGCGATGATTTAGCCCAGTAACTGATTTATAGTTATATGTTTTTTACATTTTGTATGGATCATACTTGTTATTTTTTTGGTGCGGCAGTACTGTAAATCTAGCAATAATAATAGGCATATTTTTTATAATCATGTATTTAACAAGATGGCAAATGTATGCACCCTCCTATATGAAAAAAAATCTGATTAAAGATTAATTGGCTCAAATAGAAAGTTTTTTTTAAAATTGATGAATAGATTGGCAAATTAAATTAGTACACTATATACATTGCTAGTTAAACAGTTGCAGCAGCAAGGCGGGTGTGTGTCTGAGCTGTCATGGCATTACGTGGTCCAGGAGACGTGCACTGTAGCAGTTCCTCCACAAAGGTGTTTTCAGCACTTTAGCAGGTGTATACATGTCTGCCTGTGGAAATATTTTGCTGAGACACTAGTGCCACAACTGTGGAAGAACAGTCTCACAATATATTAGGGGGTTAAATGTGGAGGCAAAACAAAGAATGTATTGGATGATTGTGTCTGCTTAGTTTTTAAGCAAACACGTTGGACGATACCTGCATCTAGCTTCTCAAATATAAAAAACAAGAAATCTAAAGGTGTTAAAATATACTGGGATTTTTTTTTGATAATACGTTTCGGAAAGAAATAAACTGCAGTATATGATGATATTGTAATCGTGTGAACTGCTTTGAAGACTCAAAAACTGTTATCTCCCCAGTTGTTGTGTTGTTGAAAAAATATTTGGTACTTCCATTTTTGCTCCTGAAATCATCATATTTTCTTTGATAGCTTTTCAAAACGTGCAGTGTATATGCCAAATCTGTGCAGCCTTTATCTCAGAAGGCCTACTGAGGTACTCCATTAAACAGCAGCTTTGTAGAGGAGAGCAATAAGGGTAAGCTTCATGAGGATGTAAGAGAGCAGCCGGCATCCTCTCATTCTCCTCCTCTTCATGCTTCTCAAAAGGTTTCTTCTGAGGAGCAGAAGGATTTGTTGTATCTTCAACAAATCTGCAGGGTTGTGACAAGATAGCCTGTGACTGTGTGTTAGTGTGTCTAATTACTCTCTGCGTGCATGACAAAAAAGAGAAAAACTGAAGACAGTAAACGTGTGTGATTTAGTATTCATATAGGTTACATATGTCTGACAACATGTGAGTGCATACAGAGAGAAGAGCAGTTGGGTCCAACTGGGACTGGAGTGTTTCATAACCTCTCCTGTGTTATGAAATGAGCTGCTGCAGCAGCTTCAAGAGAGAAGGGCTTCTCCTGCTCTTTGTGTGTAGTGTTGTCACTGACAGACACTCAGAGTATTATCATCATTTCTACAACTGTGTCATGTCAGCTTATTCTAAATTCAGACAAATTCTTTATGCTAACACAGAGGGTCATTTACAGGCAATGCTAAATTCATTATTCATCTTTGGGAAGGCAGTATATGTATGTATACACCAGGGAGGGCAGTGTTGATGGGGAGGGGGATAGAGGGAATAAAGCTCTAATATAACCATGGAGTCCTTCCAGCTGAATTTGTTAGGCAGGAAGCTAACCAAACATGCCATGGTTCAGTGGTTTGATGAATGTGTGACTAGATGTTGGTGCATCTGTGCTTCACCAGGAATATGTGTGAATGTGTGCGTATGAAAAGAAGAGCGACGTTCCTGCAGTTGTCAATGAGATGTGAATCCTGAAAAGCTGTTGAGTATTTGTGTGTGTCATCTCGTTGGGTCTCAGGTGCAGAAGAGGCACATAAAGTGTCGTCTTAATTAGGGATAACAAGAATGGCTTGAAAGGAATGGTGGTCTGACAGAAAGTGGGAGGATCAATACTTAAGAGAAGGAAAATTAGGAGAATACTACAAAGAAAGAAGGCAAATTACTTGTTCATGTCTGTCTTTTATTTTCACTCATTTTTCTTGGGCATTTTAGATTAAGTTCAAAATTATCAGCTGATCACCTTAGCAAGCAAAATTTAACATTTTGCCTTAATTTTTTTGTGTCATTTTCATTACTATCCTTGATTATTCTTGGTGAATCTGCAATGACACACTAGCAGTATACACATGTGTCTTCTGTACTGATGTGTATCAGTTAAAGGGTTCAGTCTGTACTTTTCTTGTGTTTTCTTGAGGCCTGACAAATGTGTTGAATGTTTTTTCTTTCATATGTATTTGCAATTATTTTTCTGAATAATTAAAACCATACATTCCTGGATGTATGCTTTCATCCATACTTTGTGAGCATAATACGAGGTTTGATCATAAAGCTCCAGGTACTGGCATGTACAAATCAAAAACTTTACCTGATGCTAAGTTGGCCAGTGTCCTCTTAAAGGTAATTTTCTTGCTCACCTGAATATTGCTTTCAGTGTGGCTGCTCTTTATGCATGGCTCCTCAGAAGTCTTCTTCTGTCCCTTTTGTTGCACTTTCACCTCAGCAATCTGTGCTGAATCTTCTCCATTGTGTCAAATTGGTAAACCTTGAGTTGGATTTTAATTTTAGTCTCCTGGGACCTGAGGTCTTGCTTGGGATAGCTTGGATACAGTTAGTCTGTTCTGTCAGTCAGAGGCTGGGATGTGAGCTGCTGTAAATGAACAAAACATAGCACTATAGCAACAAATTTGCATCTAAACCTTTAACAGATTTAAGCAAAGTACTTTTTATTCAAGTTTCTGCAAAGATATTTGTCACTGAATATTTCACACTGAGAGGATCCCTATAAAGGATGTCTCTCTTTACGTTTTATGTACATAGGTTTTGAACTTTTCTCACATTAAAGAGCTAAATATTTTCCCAACATGTTGCTTATTATATGCTTCCACTGGAAGAATTGCTTGCCTATGGAAGCTTTGGCAGTACTTTAAAATGTCAGTTATCTAATGGTGTCTTTGTATATTCTGAATAAGATTTTACTTCTGGAACGCTAAACTTCTAAAATATCTCCTTCCCACATATGTTTGAGAAGCTCATTGGGAGGAGTCGCTGGTTCTCTAAGTATTTTATGCCCAACAATAATCTCTTGTTCACACATAGAACAAACAAGTGCCATTCATCTGATGTAATAGCCATCATGCCCTCAGGACTTTATCTGACTTGGTGACATTTGCCATTTGGTTCCTAAAATGTGAGTCGGTGTCTAGTTGCTTTCGACCATCAACAGTACTGAAGCTGTTGTGTTATTCCTGTGTCTTTGTCTCTGTATTGTGCAAGTGCGTGTGCCTATATTTATGCATTTGCTGCTTTTTCTTACATGTGGATGCACCTTACACCTTCACATGTATATGATTTAATCATCTCTCATGTTCCACTCCACAATAATTTATTATCCAGCCACTAATCTTTCCCTGTGTCCCACCATCACTACAACCCAACTCCACTCTTCTCCTTCTCCACCTTTATCCCTGTCTCCCCTCTTTTGTTTCAGGGGTCTGTAATTTATTGCAAAGTGACATGGGGGTAGGTTGGGAGAGAGAGACAAAGAAGAAATGAAAGAGCAAAAGACTTGGTTAAGGATGGAAAGAAAGAACAGGACAGAGAGAGGTGTGAGGATGTCCTTCATGCACCCTTGAGTTTGTGGGTGGGTTGAGTAAGTACAGGAGATAGAGAAAGATATAGAGTGTGTGTATGATCAAGGTAGGTACTTTCAAAGGAGTATCATAAAAAGAAAAGTCTCCTCTTCCTCTGCTCTGCTCTCCTCTCCTCTCCTCTCCTCTCCTCTCCTCTCCTCTCCTCTCCTCTCCCCTCTCACCTCTCTTACCTCTCTTGCTTCAGGCCTTCTTTCTTTGTGATCCATGTTGTCAAATCTCTCTGTCTCTTATACACACATGCACACACTTAAGCTCATAGCTTTAGTTATCACATTAGGGATTGTTCGTGTGTATGTCAGTGAGCTAACATACTGCTCACAGGGTAGTATATTACAGATCATGTTTGCTAAGAGGTTCACAGGCACATCCACAACTGTGTATTTACAGCCTGTTCTGGTTATAAGGCAGTGAGCATCAGTTTGTGTGTGTGGACATGAGCAGGGTTAATGTAGAAGAACAAACAGAATCATGGGTGTTATAATGTAAGTGTATAAATGTGAGTAGCAGTCGATGGAGTTGAAGGATTTGGATGTCCTGCAGAGCTTCTATGAACATTTTTGAGAAGAGATAAACAGTGTGAAATTAAAACTGAAAGCAGTACTTGTTTCCTCTTTGGTGCATTAAAGCACAGGTTTTGGTTACTGTAATAATTGTTTATATTGGCTATTTAGATGTTTTTTTCTCAAAAAAACCTGTGTGAGTGATCCCTGACAAAATCAGCTGTCCTTGTTCTGCATAAATATGTATTTGAGGGGTTCAGCTGAAGCAAATATGATGGTTCAAAGTCTAATGAAGTGTTTGACTTTCTCAGTTATTTTTATTTTCGTATGAAAAGGGTAAATGTCATTCGCCAATAGGATTCATGCTCTTGGGAAGATGAATGGTTGTACCAAATATCACAGAAAGGCATCCAGTAATTGTTGGAATTTATCATTCTGGACTGAACTGGCAGGTTGAGTGACCAGTTGGCAATGTCATTTCTACATCAACCTGTCCTTTAAAGGACAAGGTTTGTGTTGAAAGATACCAATGCATCCCCTTTATTGCTCTGTCAATCTTTCTCTCCATACCCATATCCACATATTTTGTTATTCATCCCCCAATCTGTCTCTCCCACCCTTCTATTCCCCCTCTCTTCTGTTGGGCCGTCTCACTCCAGAAGGATTGTAAGGATTAGCGAAGACAAAGAGAGATCCTGGAGCCAGCTCTTGCTCAAGACCGGAACAAGAGAGGTAGACTGTTGTTTTCTCAGCAGGAAAAGATGCTAATGCCTCTCCAAAGTATATTGTCTCCAACAGCTAACCCCTTTTATTATTTCATGCTGAATAACTATCATTTCAGAGTATAGTTTACTGGCAAGAGATTAACTACTTAACAAAATGAACCCCTCCCAAGTGCATAGATCTCCAAAAGTCTGTCTCTGTCTCTAACGTTCACTAGTCTGATAGAGATCTGCATGTTCTCCTTTAGTTCCTGCAAAATCCCATTCACTGCATAATTCAGGAGTCATCTCTTTTTGTCCTGTATGTTGTGTGCTATAGACTTTAGTACAAAAAGGTGCAGAGAAATTGGGAATACTGTAAAGCTTTCTGTCCTTTTTATATTACATCCACCAAGTAGGTTATGTGATTGGTTTGTTGGTTTGTTTTTGTCAAGTTTACCAAGAAGGTTTACAGAGAGATTTGCACGAAAACGTTACCAGAGGTGGGCCTTTGCCTAGCTTACAACTTAATAGCGTTCAGAGTCAACCTAGATCTGGATACAGGAATTTTTTTGTATTCTTTACCATTGTTAGATAGGGAAACATTTTGTATTTCATGTCTTATCTTTACAAATTCATATCAGCTAACCTTAATACAAATATCCTTATTGAACCAGGGTCATATTTCTTACATGGGTTAAAATGAATTTCAGTCTTGGTGGAGGTATACAGTGTGGGATTGCTTGTGTTTTATTAGCATCAGTGATTCTTATTTGTGAGCATCAGTATTCCCTCTGCAATAAGAGCAGGGGTCCCAGTGAGTCTGCTGGTGGAACTGCACGTCTGATAAGTGATTGGAGAGTGAATGAATTATAGGCTGGAGACCTTTTAATGAGGCCTCAGTGGGAGGCAGGGGTGGGAGTGGGGAGGCAGGGGTGGGAGTGGTGGGCAGGTGAAAGCAGCTGCAGCTTCCCCCGAAGAGAACACCCCCCTTTTTGTCTTTTCACATCTTTATTTCTCTTATCCACCTTTCCATTCTTCTGCATCCTCCTCATGCTTTCTCTGGTGCACTTATCCTTTTTCTCCTCTCTGACTCTGCCTCCTTCTTTCCTCAGCACTCCTCCGTCCTCATTACAGACGCCTGACACAGCGCATGTTCAGTCCTTTGTGTGGCAGTGTCCTTTTATTACAGGGTTAAATGTCAAATCCATATGTGGAGCAGAAGTCCATTTGATGACAGCAGTGCCTGTATGTAGATATGTGTGGAAATATCAGTGTTAAAATCACTTTTTTGCAGTATCTGCTTATGTTTGTGTGTTTTGGGATTCTGAGTGTATTAAGAAGGCTCTTTGAAAAGACTGTGTGAAAGCAATGAAAAGCCTAGTTCCCCAACACTTCTGCCAATCCACTCACTCATGCACAAACATTAGTCCTGCCAATCAAGCCTTTTTGTGCTCTTTTTCATCCCAGTGCCAAGGTGGTGCTTGGCGACACAGATCGTGAGAGGAATTTTAGACCACACGGAAACTTCGTTTATGTGTGTGTGCATGATTCACCTCAGGAGATCAAACTGGGTTGGCACAGCAGATGTCTTTGCCCAGAGCAACTCACAACAAAATGCTTTAAAGGAAGGATGAAGTTTGATGTAAATGACAACAAGATGGACTCATTGCTTCGTACTGCTTTAGTCACTTTTTACCTTTGAAAGGGCCATTTAATGAAGTTGAATAGGGCTTTTTAGAACAGCAATTTCCCAACCGAAGCCACGTCAATGCTCTTATGTTTCCACTAGTTGTGTGTGTGTGTGTGTGTGTGTGTGTGTGTGTGTGCCTGTCTGTGTGTGGGTTGGTTGACATTAAAATGTAGAGAGATGTGATTGCTATGTAAATGGATGTTCTAGGTTGGCTATGAAACATTGTAGGCTGAAAGCAAAGCGTCTGTGGAGCTGCATCAGAAAGCTCCTCCAGGGCTGATTGACAGCTGTATGCTAGCTCTTAAACAGATGTTGCTGTAGCAGCAGGTCCAAGAAGACTCTCTTCAATTACAGTGGAGGATAAGCAGACTGTTTAAAAAGCAATGAGCTGACAGACATTGAATGAGACAGAAAATTAGCTAAAGCTATGGGTGTTGTTCGCTTTGTCTGTTGCAGACACATGTCTGGACCGCACAGATACCCTCATGTACTAGATGCAACACAAATACACCAGTGAGCAAAAATATTCAAACCACTGAAGTGAATAAGATCGCTCATCTCATTAATGGGCAGTGTTCTGTTGGAAAAGTTTGAATTCTGGGATTCATGTTGATCTTCCATTGATACACACCACCCACCTAAATATTGTAAGATCAAGCCAAACTCTTCATGGCAGCTGCATTCTCCAAAGGGAGAGAGGGGCAGATTGTCCCTCTACACCTCAAAAACTCTGGGATAGCTCAAAGAACATGACAAAAAGCAAAAAGTATTGACCCAAACTCTCAGATCCCCAATTTACTCAAACATCTACAGGCACATCTAAAAAAATTAGAATATGTTCAATATTTTTTGTCACTCATTTCAGAAAGTGAAACCCATATATTATACAGATTCATTATGCATAGAGTAAAATATTTCAAGCCTTTATTTCTTGAAATTTTGATGATTATGGCTTACAGATAATAAAAATCCAAAATTCAGTGTCTCAGAAAATTTGAATTTCAATATTGGAAAGTCATGGTGTCACACCCTAATCAGCTAATTACCTCAAAACACCTGCAAAGGTTTCCTGAGCCTTTAAATGATCTCTCAGTCTCTGTCAGTAGGCTACACAATCATGGGGAAGACTGCTGATTTGACAGACATTGACACCCTCCGCAAGGAGGGTAAGCCACAAAAGGCCATTCTTAAAGAAGCTGGTTATTCACAGAGTGCTTTATCAAGCATATTCATAGAAAGTTGAGTGGAAGGAAAAAGTGTGGTAGGAAAAGTTGCACCAGCAAAAGGGATAACTGCAGTCTTGAGAGGACTGTCATGCAAAATCCATTCAAGAATTTGGGGGGGCTTCACAAGGAATGGACTGAGGCTGGAGTCAGCGTATCAAGAGCCACTATGCACAGATGAATCCATGGGCTACAAATGTCACATTCCTCTTGTCAACCACACCTGAACCAGTCAAAAGTGTCTTACCTGGGCTGTGGAGAAAAAGAACTGGACTGTTGCTCAGTGGTCCAAAGTCCTCTTTTCAGATAGAAGTCAATTTTGCATTTCATTTGGAAATCAAGGTCCCAGATTGTGGAGGAAGAGTGGAGGGGCACAGAATCCACGTTGCTTGAAGTCTAGTGTGAAGTTTACACAGTCAGTGATGATTTGGGCTGCCATGTCATCTGCTGGTGTAGGTCCACTGTGTTTTCTGAAGTCCACAGTCAAGGCAGCCATCTACCAGGAAATTTTAGAGCATTGCATGCTTCCTTCTGCTGACAAGCTTTATGGAGATGCTGATTTCATTTTCCAGCAGGATTTGGCACTTGCTCACACTGCCAAAGGTACCAAAAGCTGGTTCAGTGACCATGGTGTTACTGTGCTTGATTGGCCAGCAAACTCGCCTGATCTGAACCCAACAGAGAATGGGGTATTGTCAAGAGGAAGATGAGAGACACCAGATCCAACAATGCAGATGACCTGAAGGCCGCTATCAAAGCAACCTGGGCTTCCATGACACCTGAGCAGTGCCACAGGCTGATTGCCTCCATGCCACACCACATTGATGCAGTAATTCATGCAAAAGGAGGCCCAACCAAGTATTGAGTGCATAGAAATGAACATACTTTTCAGAAGCCTGACATTTCTGTTTAAAATATCCTTTTTTATTGATCTTCTAATTTTCTGAGACACTGAATTTTGAGTTTTCATTCTGTGTGTAATGAATCTATATACTATATGGGTTTCACTTTCTGAAATGAGTGACAAAAAATATTGAACTTTTTCATGATATTCTAATTTTTTGAGATGTACCTTTGCAGGATGCATCCAGTACATCCAGTTCAAGCATCCAAAAAAATCTGCTGCCAACCCAGGTCTGGGCCCCACAATACACCCCACTGGGTCAGAGCTATTTTAGCAACACAAGGGAGAGCTACACAAATACCAGGCAAATATTCTTATGTTTGTTTGGCTGATAGGTTTACATTCATGTGAAAAAGAAAGTTTTTACTAGACTCTATGCAATCCTGTAACGAAATACACCCTTACTGTTTCCATAGGAATTACGATAAATAGCAGCCATTTGCTAATCAAATGCACTTGATTAACTGATTATCAGCAAGAGAGACCACGGCTATAAAAGCAGATGTTTTGGCAGTTTGCTGGTCTGGAGCATTCATGTATTAACACAATTTCACAGTGTTTTCAGGGGTGTGCATCCCAGATAATTAAAAAATACCAAGAACTACATCTCAGAGTCTACATATCTTAGTTAGCATGTTCAGTGTTAAAGTTCATGATAGTATAATTAGAAAATAACTGTACAAGTATGACATATTTGGAACAGGTGCCAGGAGAAAGTCTTTTTTCTCAAAAAAACAAAACAAACAAACAAAAAACATGGCAGCACAGCTTAAGTTTGCAAAGTTGTATGTGATAAAATCAAAAGACTTCTAGAACAATGTCCTTTGGACAGACGAACCCTTAATGGACATTTTTGGACATAATGCACAGTGCCATATGTGGCAGACAACCACATCATACCAACTGTCATTCACAGTGGTGGAGGGATGATGGTTTGGGCTTCTTTTGCAGCCACAGAAAATGGGAACCTTGCAGTCATTGAGTCAACCACAAACTCTTCTGTACACCAAAGTATTCTAGAGTCAAATGTGATGCCATCTGTTTGACAGTTAAAGTTTGACCAAAACTGGCTCATGCAACAGGGCAGTGATCCCAAGCACAGCAGCAAATCTACAACATGATGGCTGAAAAAGAAAATAAAATTAAGATCTTGCAATGGCCCAGTCAATGTTCAGACCTCAACACCACTGAAATGCTGTGTCAGGACCTTAAGAGAAGTCCTGCAAACTTCAATGAATTGAAGCAACGTTGTAAAAAATGTGAGAGACTGACAAAGTCATACAGAAAACCATTACTTTAAGTTAATGTTGCTAAAGCACTGTGTTTTTCACAGGACTACACAGAATCCTGTATGTCTGATTTAGATTCAGAGTACCTTAAAAAATCTGTTATTTTAAAATCTTGCATATAGTATTGATATGACAATTTTTAAATAGAAGTGAATCTATTTTTCCCTGGTCTTCCTTTATTGCTAATGACATCCTCAGCCTCATTTTACAAATCACCCTTCTTTATCATACATATTCAAAATTTGTGTAATTTTTATCCACAAAGAGAAAGAGCATGTAAACAATAGTGTGCTTTATTTCTGCTGCATTTTGTTTTTGTTTACATACCACAGTGAAGCTACAAAGACACATTTATACTTGTGTGTACTGATATTAGCAGTAAGGGGGGGTCTCACTACATTACAGTGTGTCAGTGTGGGGGATGGGATTCAGGCTGAGTTTGTGTCTTTGTCTGCCAAATAAATTATTTAAATCCCACAACAATTAAAGCTGAAATCTGTTATCAGCGTCCTCCATTAGAGGCCCGTGTGGTTGCCTTGCTGCTTCACTATGCTCCTCGATTGCTCCCCCCGTCTGGGCTCAGCATGAATCCGGATAGAGATCACAAGCTATGAATCTTAAACACACATCCCATCAGAACAAAGACTAACAACGCACGCCTGTGACCTGAACACTTATGAACAGACTAAATGTCTTTATCACAGGAGCATATGAATATCTTGATGGAGCTTGTTTTTGATGTAAAATGTTCTTTTGGGTCTCAGGAGTCATACTGTGTGTAATTTGCAGAATTGAGGTTAGTCTGAGGTGATGTGGGATCAGTAAGGGTTGCTTGCTCTACACATACTCTAACCATCACAATTTTTGTATAGGAGTGAGAGCCTCGTGGCAGTGCATGATGGCTTACTCTTCTTTCTGTGTGATGATCCTCCCATTCTTGGGGGATTGTCACCTGTTCTCCGCTTCTTTCCATTTTATCTCTCTCTTATGTATACCCACATATTTTTTTATTGCCATAGAAAGCTGTCCATTAGTCATAGCGGAAAGCAGCCTCATTCCCTTGTGGGTGTGTGTGCACCGATGTCAGGACAATTGTTTCAGTAATACTGTGTATGCGGTATATCAGTGCTAGAAAACTTTTGCTTCCTTGCTCAAAGGTCAGTTAAATTTTAAAAAGTGTATATACTATGCCTGCCTCTAAAACCTTTAGTAACATCTTTTTTGTATATGTATATGTTTTCTTTCTATTTTCTTCTTTCAAAAGTGCATTTTGTTTTTGTAAAAGCGCAGAAACTAGATGGTCCATGACAAAATTGATATAAATAAATTAGACATGGGTCTTTAGGCATGATTAAAATTTTACTTGCAAATTGGTAGACAGTAACAATAGTAATAATAAGTGATTAAGCAGTTGTTTTAACCAATACAGCTGCTCTGACACAGGGCCATGTCTACCACTGTGTAGAATCCACTCTTTTTTAACAACAGTCCATAAACTTCTGGGAACTGAAGAGACCAACTACTGGACTTTTGGGAGAGGAATGATGTCCCAGTCTTGTCTAATATAGGATTCCAGTTGCTCAGCATTCCTGGGTCTTCTTTGTGGTATTTTACATTTCATGATGCTCCAAATGTTTTCAGTTTGTGAAAGCTATAGACTGCATGTATTCTATTCCAACACCCATACTCTTCTACTATGAAACCATGCTGTTGTAATAGCTACAGTATGTGGTTTAGCATAGTCTTGCTGAAATGTGCAAGGCTTTCCATGAAAAAGATGTGATCTGGAGGGGAGCATATGTTGCTCTAAAACCTGTATATACCATTCAACACTGATGGTACCTTTCCAGTTGTGCAGGTTGTCAGTACCATAGGCATTAATGCACCCCCCATCCCATCAGAGATGCAGGATTTTGAACTGAGTGCTGTTAACAAACCAGATGGTTCTTGTTCTCTTTAGCCCAGATGATGCAGCATCCATAATTTCCAAAAAAAAAAAAAAATTTCCATTCGTCTGACCACAGAACAGTTTTCCATGTTGCCGGAGTCCATTTTAAATGAGCTTTGGCATAGAGAAGACAGCAGCATTTCTGGATCATGTTCACCTATGGCATCTTCTTTTGCACGATAGAGTTTAACCTGCTTATGTGGATGGCGTAGCGAAATTTGTTCACAGAAAAATGATTTCTGGAAGTGTTTCTCACCTCAAGGAGTGATTTCCATGACAGAATCATGCCTGTTTTTAATGCAGTGCTGCCTGAGGACCTGAAGATCACCAGCATCCAACATTGGTTTTTTGCTCCTTCTCGAAATCTTTTGATATTTTGTACTGTAGATGATTGAATAGCCAAAATTTTTGCAATCTTACGTTGAGGAACATTACTCTGAAATTGCTCCACAATTTGTAGAAACAGTTTCTCAAAGATTGCGGAACTTCTGTCCAAGTTCACTTCTGAGAGACTCTGCTTCTCTGAAGTGCTCATTATGTACCCAATATCATTACTGGCCTGTTGCTAATTAACTTCCCCGGTTGCGACATGTTTCTCCAGCTGTTTCTTTTTAGCATCACTTACTTTTCCAGCTTTTTGTTGCCCTTGTCCCAGCCTTTTGAGTTGCTGCCTTGAAAAGCTTATTGCTGCCATCCAATTTAAGATAAATTTAAGATTTAAATTCATGAAATAGTAAAATGTCTCACTTTCAACATTTGACATGTTTTCTCTGTTCTTTTG
The DNA here is from genome assembly GCA_015106775.1 of Etroplus canarensis. Taxonomy (NCBI): domain Eukaryota; kingdom Metazoa; phylum Chordata; class Actinopteri; order Cichliformes; family Cichlidae; genus Etroplus; species Etroplus canarensis. The sequence goes on from VUQH01015403.1 coordinate 69,901, forward strand.
TGCATAAACTATGGGTTTGTAGGATTTGCAATTCATTGTATTATGTTTCATGGTGGTGCAGTGGTTAGCACTGTTGCCTCACAGTATGAGGGTCTGGGTTCAAATCCAACAGCAGGCTGCCTTTGACCCTTCTCTGTGGAGTGTGCATGTTCTCCCTGTGTTTGCATGGGTTCTCTTCAGGTGCTCTGACTTCCTCCCACATCCCAAAGGCATTCAATGGGAGTTAGATTAATTGGCAATTCTAAATTGACTGTGAATGGTTGTTTGTCTCTCTGTATTAAAGACAGACTGGCAACCTGTCCAGAGTGTACCCTGTGTTTTGCCCCGGCATAGGCTCCAGTGCCCCCTGCGACCCTGAATTGGATAAGCGGAAGAAGATGAATAAATGCATTGCATTTTACACAACCCTTTGGAAATGGGGTTGTACAAAAAAGATCCAGTCTTACTTGGCATGAAATGTTGCAACACTGAGAGAAAAATGATGTACTTTGTCTTCAGTTAAAACTGCATTATATGCTCAAAGAAGAAATGAATAGGCAAGTGCTAGTTGTCAAATTGAGATTTTTTTTAATCTGTAGTTAAGCACAAGACAATTTCCTTAAGCACTTAGTGTAACCCTCTAACAAAATTATTTTGTACATATCCTTACATTTTTTGCATGTATGTTTGCATATATGTTGTCTTCATTAAAATTATTTGAAATTCATAGTTGGTTTCATACATTTAAAATATTTTTTCCTAAATTTTATACTTTTATCAGTATTTGTTATTCTTTTGTTTGTTTATTTCTGAGATGCTATGGTCAATTTTTTCACCATCTCAAAGTCATCTTTGGGTAGTGTGGGACCTATGGCTGGTTTATAATTCAGATTATATTATATGCTACTGTTATACAAGCTTTTATTCACATGTGTTTGTCATACCCTGACAAAGACCTCCAGTCAATACTTGTTGGTCTGTTTGCCTATATGTTCATTAATAATTAGTTTCACCTGAGGACAGAGAGCCTTATTTTTTCTTCTATAGTTTTCTGCACCATTAAATATCAAGCATTAGCTTCTGGAGCTTGCATTTTGTAATTAAGTTCCTTTAGTGCTCTTTCCATTAGTGTTTATTTTGTCTACCCCCCACTTTTTCATTTTATGCAAACAGATTGGAGCAGCTCAAGATGGTAATGAGGCTGATTACTGCTGTTGTTCATCGGCAGTGTAAAGTGAAACATGGTGGTGATAATGAGCCCTGACCAAGTACAAGAAAATTTGGATTCTTACAAATTCAAGGCAAGAACATGACAGAGACAAAAGTACACTGATATTAGATCTTTATTAGGTCATTCTAATCGTATGAACCAAATCTACTGTGCAAACTTCAGTCTATATCAGCAAGGGCAAAATAAATTTCAGAATTTCAATTTCAACATCATTAACTGCCTCCTGAATGGTCACAAAGTATGTTTAACAACAGTCTACAACTGGATTGGACGATTATGTCTTCTGTCAAGTTAGCATTCATTGCAGGAATCTGTCATCTTTTCACATGTTTCTTATTTTTATATTATAATGTGATCAAACTCTTATGTAAACAGGCCATAGTTTAGGATGGAAGAACTGGAGACAAAATCAAAGAGGCGAGGCTGAGATGGTTTGAAACTGTACAGAGGAGGGATAGTGGATATTGGACAAAGGATGTTGAAGATGAAGCTGCCAGGCAGGTGGAAAAGAGATATAACCAGAGAGAATGTTTATGGATGTAGTGAAGGAGGACATGTAGAGGGTTGGTGTGAGGGAAGAGGATGCAAGAGAGAGAGGGTGAGATGAGGCAGATTATCCAATGTGTCGACCACTAAAGGAAGCAGCTTAAAAAAGAAGTTGCTTTTAGCTTGAATGTCTTTTCTCCTTTGAAAATGTAAGAAATACTGCTATACAACACAGTTTTCCTTAAAAACTCAGACACAAAGTTTGAAGGGGGTCTATTTGATATGTGTATGTTATGATTATAATTAAGTATTTTTAAGTAAGAAATGAATCACATTACCCAGAGTTCTCAGTTCTCCGTAATCTTTTTTCCCATTTCAGTAAATGTTGTAACACAAACTAAAATTTTTAATGTTCTAAGTATTATTGTTGTAAATAGAAGGGCTATCACAATATAGCTATTTTTGAGTTATTTCTCATCATTTTTATCAGTTGATCGTTTCATTATTAATACTTACTACAACATACAATAAGTGTTAATCAAGCAGAACATATAAAGTTCCCAGCTGCTGTGGAATACCTAACATTTTAAAAAAAATCTTAATCTCTAAATCTCTAACCTGTTTTAATATTCAGTGGGCTTGGGGCTTAGAGGCACAGACAGGGTAAGGACTAAGAGACTTCTTCTTCTTCTTCTTCTTCTTCCTCTTTTGGCTGCTCCAGTTAGGGGTCATCACAGCGGATTATGAGACAAATTCCATAAATGCATCACTAACTTTTTTTAGGAGTAGGATAAACAGTGTCCTTTGCATCGTTGTTTGTGCTCTGATTTTCTGATATATTTTCCATCTTCCACTGTGCCCACCAACCTGGACAAGCTCTACCTACTTGTCTCTAGTCAGTATTTGGTTTTTGACAGGAAGTTGGAGTAGATTGATAGCTACTGTATCTGGATCAGTGTGGTGAGTGGGCTGTTTGACTGCTTGCATACATTTTATATCAGTTATTGATAAACACAGCAATCCTGTCAGTAATTTAGCTACCCCAGATGCAAGATGAGTTTAATCTGATGAGAGATTATGATGTTGCCTTACTTTTCTGAGTATTATATCACTCTCTTCTGGCATATGGATGACTTTGTTTGTCCTTAGTGTATGAGTTCTTCCTAGAGCTGTGTGTGCATATATTCAAGCCTCAGGTTACTGCTGGCTCTGAGATTAGACACTGTCTCACCCTCATGTGTTTATATAAGAGTAAACATGTGCCTCTGGTTCCAAGTTAAGTCACTGATGTGTTAGATAAAAGGCTCAAACTTTTAGCTGTAATATATTTTGAGATAAACTGAATAAGGTACAAACCTCCATTCATATGCTGCATTCCTTTGTGTGTGTGTTTGTGTGTGTGTGTGCACGCGCACACACTCAAGCTCATACGTCTTTGTCTCAGATTGAGCCTGCAGTGTGTATCTCCACTGGGATTCTTGGGCCCAGCTCTGCTGAGAAAGCACACGTAGACTGATTTCCTCTTATTTATGCCACTCTTTCTCTTCCTCACGCTCTCAATTTATTTTCTGCCTCCTTTCCATTCTGCCTGCATTGTTTCTTTTTCTACTTAATGACCTTCACTTGTCCTTTACTCCTGTGAAGACACACACATACAAAGCATTTGCAAGCTGGCAGAATTTGAATAATTGTGTTTGTGTGAGTTTGTGTGCTGGAAATAGCTGTGTCCCTGTATGCTGGTCATAATTAGCCAGGCTGATGCTCTGAAGCTCTGTGCTGCCAAGACAGAATACAATTGTTCTATAAAACATGTGTATGTTCAAATGACTGAGTGACACTTGAGCGAAAATATAGCATTTTCTAACTTTAATTTCTCCCTTCTCTTCTTCTCTGTTTCCAGTGATCTCCTGTCTTCAGGGTATGTGGAGAGACATTTATCGGAAAACGGGAAGACTGTCATTACCAGTGTAAGATTCTGCAAATTATCTCATCACGCTCGCACACTGTTGCACTGTTTCAAGCTGGGATGGAAGCTTTGGTGTTTGATGGTTTTAACATTAAAATCCCAATTAATCAACAGTGCTGCAACCCAGTTTTTTGGTAAGCAGGCAGATGTTTTCAGTGTTCTATGTAACCTGTCCAGCAGACAAAGTTAGTGATTAACTGGTGAATGTGAGGAGAGTTAAGCAGCTAAAGCACTTAAGGAGACAAAAAAATAAAACTGAAAGAAGGGTAAATATTAAAGTCAAACTGATCAGGTCTCCAGAAACATGATTCCAGATGAATGATAATGATGCACTCTTTTCTGAATACCTAAATAAGCAGCTGTTAGTTAACATGTTAGGCACACGTTAAGCTGATATCTAAAAAACATCTCTTTGACATCTCAAGCGTACCCAGAAGAAAGCGACAAATCAACTCGGTAGCTTTTAGGACAAAAAAACATCAAAAAAGATGAGTTTGCCCTATCCAAAGTGTGACCAAAATGTTCACGGATTCCCCCCATGAAAAGATTAAGTACTCTTCACCTCTGGACCAGTTTTAGTGCTCCTGATTGCCCCCTGGAAGCACTGCTCTGACCACTTGCATGTGAACCCAACACAATCTTTCACTCACTACTTAACTCACAAGATTTGGCTTCCTGTTAATTCATCCCCCTCCCTAAGAGAAAGTTCATGTTGAAGGGTCATTGTTTTTTGCACACTGGGGGAGATGTCATAGATGTATAAGTTTAAAGACTGGACAGTACGTACAGGAAATAATTTAAAAATAGGAGGATCTGGAGGTGCCCATGAAGGTGCTATTAACAGGTAGATTAGATAAATTTAAATCAGATAAATCAGTTAATTTCCAGGACTTTTTGATCACACAGCATACAGTGGCTTTGCTTCATTTCATCTGGAACATACCATGCATGTTGCCAGTCCACCAGCTCCATCTACCTAATTTGATCATCAAGATTCAATTGCAGTGAGGGTAGACATGAGAAAGGAAGAACCCTTTCTAATAACTAAAGGTCAGATGTCAATTACAAGACTGTTAACACCAGGTGAGTAACACAGCAGGGAGATAGAGGTGTCTAATACCATGCGGTTATGTTGAATATTTACCCAACTCCAAATAAAAGCACAACTGCTAGGTGTGAGTTGTGTGGCTGCAATTTGCTGTTAACCCACATGTTATTCTCCCTCCCTGAGACTTTTATTGGTTCATCAATGAGTTACTTTTCAAACAGAGACAAACCACACCCCATTTAAGCTACCCAGTCTTCTTGATGGAGGGATGAATCCTCTGCAAACCCATGTGGATCTGTGGCGGTGGTGTGAACCTTCAACTAGCATGAGATTAAGGCTGCTGTGATAATCCTCTAAAATCTGGACTTCAGTTACAAGACACCCACTGAGGTGTTGAGTTACATCATATAAGTAGGGGTCAGGATTTACTTAGCTGAGCAGCAGATTAGTGAGATATTAGTTACTTTACAGAGAATGATCCAAACTATTACATCACAAGTTGTACATTATGGTCACCTGTAATTATGACACTCATTATAAAGCAATCTGTGAATTAATTCACCTTGTAGCTCAATATGTCAACCGCACTCCATGTGTATTTTTCTGTTGTCATTGTTTCCTCTTTTAATTGGAAAGAACAAGAGCCTCTTTTTGATTATTAATGGTTCTCTTCAGCAAGGTTAATATGAGACAAGCCCTGCTTGTTACCCTGCTCACTGTAGAGGTCAAAATGTCAGCCAATGTAACACAGCTGCTCCTCTGATAGATCTAGGTCAGAATCCCCCCTTGCTCATGTAGTTCGTACAAAATAGAGGTAGGACATACTCCTGAATGTGGCAGCAGTTTAGGCTTTTTGTCTGTAGTTTAAGTTCAGTGCAAGTTATGAATGGCAAAACCCAAACACATCCCAGATATTATTGAGTTTTATCTGGGCGACTAAACTTGGCACTTAGGACTCAGTGATAGCAAAGAATAGATGTGGCTCAAATGTCACAACACACACTAAGGTGGACCTGCGGCTGAGTGAACCAGACTCATTGCAGGCTGAATTCTTGGTCCTGTGTTTGTGTCCACTTGTATAGCTTTTTGACTATCTAGAGAGAAGAATTAACAAATATTCACTGGTTGAAATCTCAGCTTAAACAGGAAAGGGACCCTTAGTAGAGTTCATCACTAACAGAAACCATCCAAAAAAGTCAAAGTTCAAAAAGCATATAGAAGAAGCACATACAGTTGCTTTAGTAGGGAGTTTTGATTGTATTTATCACTGCACTACAAAGAAGTTATTTGTCTATGACTTCCATCTTCTCTGTAGCAGGAGCTATGCTAAAAGACAAACAACAACACAAACATAAACAATTCCAGTCTGGATTAACAGTTGTTCCACACCTATTTGTAGATGCAAAGGTCGGCGTAGCACCAATTGTTGTACCCATGAACCTTTCCTTGCCCTCATAGGCTCAACTTGAACAAACATTAGCTTTAGAAGAGTTAAAAAAATATCCCTCCACTGTCATTACAGTCAAGTCAAACAGTACAATCAAGCAAGTATAAGACGCTGTAAATAAGTTATTTTGTCATGAATCTGGCAAGTAACAGTGAGGACACAAATGCAAACTTGCACCCTATTCCAGGAAGCAGGTTTTGCTAAAGTTCTGAGTTTGTTAACCCTGAGATGAGGAAAACTCTGGGTTTTTTGTATCATAAAGAGGCTTAATTTAAACTGTCAGTTACTGGGGTAACAGACTCCATGAACCTAACATGCTCATTGGCAGGCTTTCTTCAACAAACTATGTTTCTTTCTGACATCTCCCCTCCTGCTTCACCTGAACCAGCTGTCTGACTCTCGGTTTTATTTTGTCATTCATAAAGTCGCGATCAAAGCAGATAGCAGATAGCAGAATGCAAAAATCTGCACAAGTTTGTGTTTTTATAAATCCCAGTTGGACATTACTTTTATATTTTTTGTACTTGATGTGAGAGCTTTTATAATCAATGAGTTGTCAATATAAGGACAGAGACAGTGATTGCATTGCAGATTTATGATCAGCTCAGAATAAAATCTATAGGCTGCATCCTTCTAACTCTGTGACTGTGTGGACAGTTATACAGCTGTCACTCAGTCAGTTCCTCTGAAACATTTACTGTATGTTACTGTAGCATCACAGTTTAAATAAAATGTATCTTTCATACTTTAGAGACATTACAGACTGATCAATGATCAATCATTTGTTGTGAAGTAATCATCCACACTGATGGAAAAATGTCTGTCTCAGTTTGGATCTTGAAGATGTGAATATTTGAGTGAATCTCAAAGTAAAATGACTGTAGGATTCTAAAACTGGCCTAAATGTATTTTAAAGGGAGTTTTTTAAAGCAGGTTGCAGACAGTCTGACTGTATTCTGTCTACATTTCATGTTCAAATATGTTCATGCATTTACATACATTAAACAATCAAATGATGATGAGAATGTTGAGCAGAATTTTGAAAGGTATAGTGTCTGACTGGATCTGTCTTTGATCACAGGTCCATCAGTAAGCTGTGTCTGATCAGTTTGATCCATAATTTTATCTGCAGTTGATGTTATCTGTCCCTCTTAAGTTACAGCTGACTAATTACATTTAGAAGTAAAATGTAAAATTAAACATGATTCCAGCTTCATCTATAGACTACTGCCATCAGTCAGCTTTTTGCGTTTAGTAAAACAAAATACCACTGGAACACAGGAGTGCTGGATGCTGAAAAACAGCCTTTGTATGCCAATATAGATATTCCCTTAAAAATTAGAAATGATTTATCAGGAAAAAAGAATCCTTTAAAATGTATTACATATTAAACTTAAGCAATTTCATCTTATAATAGATGAAAAATGTGTTTTTCTTTCAAAAGCAAGCTCTGTCATTTCTAAGTTTCCACAAGTTTTTGACTGCTATTGTATGTACATGTTGCTCAAAATAACTGATGACTGATTGGGCCAAGCTGATGAAACTTCTATCCCCTCCTGTTCTGTAATATACACTACTGGTCAAAAGTTTTAGAACACCCCAATTTTTCAGTTTTTTATTGAAATTCAAGCAGTTCAATGTCTCATTGTACTCTAAAATGAAAGCATAGAACAAACAAGCTACTGAAGTTCAAAAAGAAATCATGGAATAAACCAAAATGTATTCTAAACTGTTGACTCAAAGTAGCCACCTTTGGATGTAACAGCTGAACACACTCATGGCATTCTTTCTACAATGTGTGACCCGTGATAGGTACCTATTTCAATAGGGATGAGCCGTAGGCACTCAGTCAGTTCACAAGGTTTAATGCTAATCCAAAATAAAATCTAAACATACAACAGCAGCACCGAGGACAATTAACAGCTCTACTTTAATACATTTAAGACTATAAAATGATATGATTGTGAGTGGGAGACAGGATAAGCGCTGCGGGGAATTGATTAAAAACCAATCACCCAATATCACACGTTAAAAGGGCAGCACTTCGCACTTCACCCTTAATGGGCAGAAGAAAATATACAACAGAAAACCTTCAATGCCCGTCACTACTCACCCTCGCCACGGTACATGCAAAAGCAGCAAGAAAAGATCAGTTTCCACACAGCGCCTTCACTGTCTGCAACAATATAAAAAGTATTGCACCACTCTAAAATACAATAAATACATTAATTGGTGCCTACTGATATAATAAAACACTCAAACAAAATAACCACCCACAACCATCAGAATAATCCTCAGCTCTTCGCTGTCAAGTTAAATCAGTCCTAAAAACAAGTTACAACAGCCACCGGTGTGTAAGGACCTCGGCCCGACAGCCAGAAATCCACCCCGGCAAGGCAGCAGCTTGGCAATCTGTAAATTAAAACAGGGCATCAGTCACACTTGAACAATT
>VUQH01015404.1:3545-38127 GCA_015106775.1 Etroplus canarensis
GAAAAAAAAAAAAAAAAAAAAAAAAAAAACAAAAAAAAAAAACAGTATGTCAACATCTGTCAAGCCCTTTTGACACTGTGTGATAGCATTTCAATATGCAAGCCCTCCAACTCTGGATAAATGGAAGACTGAGTAATGGAAAACAAAAAATGAAACAAAAAAATTGACAGATGAAAAGCTGACAGAAGAAAAGCCTTTTGCATTTTTTTCCCCTTTCTTCTCAATAGCTACAAGAGGAGGACAACGGGAAAATAAAGCAGCAGACTGACAAAGAAAGCAACCACGAAAAATCATCAACTTTGGTTGCTCCCTTGTATTCTCCCCAGGGGGTTACGGGTTACCACATCGCATTAATCCGCATTGGTAATTTGGCTGAGGTTTTATGCTGGATGCCCTTCCTAACGCAACATTCCATGGTGAGAGGGGCTTGTGTCCCCACCTGGAATCGAACCAGGGACCTTTTGCTTATGAGGCAAATTTGTAAACCGCTACACTACAGGGTCATGAGAAATCAACAACTTAAAGTCAGTGAATTATGCTCAATCACACACCTGTGCCTCCCAGCATCCTTTGCCAGCATAGTCCCTGAGGGTTCGTACACACTGCAGGTACCTTCCTGGATCTGCTATCTAAAATTGAAATACATGTTTGAACTCATTTTATAATACACTCAAAAACATGTTCTTCGTTCAATAAAATAACTAATGATTTAATAAATTTGAGCACAAAGTATTTCAAATAGTATAGACAAATTGACCTTGTAAATACAGGAAAAAAGCACAGTATTCTTAATCAATATTGCAAGAATGTGACTCACAGCTGCCTTACGGCTATGTTGCCACAATAGGTATGAGCTCTGTAGGCAGCCAGCCTGTGAAGACTCCTCCAGCATGGATATGGCCTCTGATCGTCTATCATCATCCTAGAAAAATTAGACCCAGTTCCTCGATGTTAACAACAGCAGTTAAGCAAAGCATCTGCCACACTGTCTCAGTGACATACGAAGGCTCGTGTCATGTTTCTGATTTGTCATGCTGGTAAACAACTAAGCATACTGAAGCTGTGAGTAAGAATAAACAAAAAAGCCTGTAAGACAACCAAAGTAAGAATTTATTCCATCTGTGGTGCTAATGACTGGTCCGACAGCCCCACTGTGACATCAGTACACAGCTTTAGGTTTTGATTAGAGGCTTATAGAAGCTGAAATGACCACACCCAGAATAAGATTCAACCTCATGGTATCACTCACCTCAAACAGCTGCAAAACTCTGGCCAAACAGTGCAGCAAGGGGCCCCTCTTCTCCTGCAGAGGAATCACAAAAGCAAATTCATGAACAGTCTGCAGACTTTTACATGCAATGAAAAGCACTAAAAAATGCAGTTAGGGAAGCTTTAATTTATGTGCACTGAGAAGAAAAAGACCTGAGCTTTAGGGAGAGGGATTTCAGGCAGGCCTCCAAGTCAAATAAATATAAGCATAATTACAAATAGCAAATAAAGACTCGTGAGTCTTTACAACCACCTCTAAGCTGTAGCCAAACCTACCACGTTTTTATCACACTCAGCCTTGAGATGCTCAAACACCACGGCCTTGCAGCAGCTACCAGTGGGCGACCATGGCGGACGGATGAACACCCAGATGAAGGGATTTGCTGTGGGAGAGCGCAGGCTTTCTGCTAGGCTGAAGAAGTGGGAGGCCTTTTGACCGCATACATCCGCTCGGCCCTCATCACTTAACAATGCTGGATGGGAGAGAGAAAGCACGCATGAGTTTTCATCAATATTATGATTTATTATAAGGGGTTTACACCCCTTAGATTTACTTGACCATTATTTAACCACAAACACTAAACCACCCAACAACTTACGTCCTTCATTGTACAAATATGCAATCCCAAGCTTCACAGCAGCTTCAAAATTCCCCTTCTCGGCAGCTCTAAAGAGAGAGAGGATTCAAAATTTAAAGTAAAGATTCATATTGACAAACAATATACTTCTCCATTATTTGACAGAAGGAAGTGTACCTTTCAAACAGCCATAAGGAGTTCGGGGATGGCCATGTGTCTCTGAAACTGACTCTGGCCCAAACACTAGAGTGGTTGTCAACAATGTCCCGCAGCTGAGAGTGAACCTGAAACAGGGATCAAAAACAATTAGAACCTCAACAAACGAGACCTCCATCTCAGATGGATGTTGGAGTTTGTGTAGTTGTGTTAGTGCATGCACAGGGCAGCATTTACTCACTGCTCGGACAGACAGGAGGTCCTCTGCAGAGAGACACTGCAGCACATAGAGAACAATCTCTTCAGGTAGAGACAGCAAGGTGATGGCAGAAGATCGCTTACGAACCCGTTTCCGAGCTGGAACCGAGTAGCATTTTGAACAACGGCAGTGGACAACTGAAAGAAAATGGAATTACATGAAATGCACAGATGTTTGAGGAATCAGTTGTTTTTAAAACCGTCATCATCTTTCTCATATTTAGTCTACAGGGCACAGCAGTGGGAGACACGTTTGAAATGTACACAATCAAAAGACAAATCATCCAAAATTATTTCACATCTCAGTGCAAGGCCAATTCTCACAATACTGCCTAACAAATATTTGTCCTCCATTTGCAGCAGGCATGTAAGTGGTAGTTTAACACACAGTCAGGCTCGCCAAGATGAAGGCTACATGGCTCCACTTTCAAAACTACTGACGTAAGACATCTCCGGGTGGCCTACTCAAACTATATGAGTGAGTGGGAAAATGTTTAAATTAGTGGAGAGCTGATTACCTCAGATTTATTAAAATACAAACACAAACTAATGATGAATTATCGCAGACATTAGCAATCTAACGCCGATGACTGAGTGGAGCTGAATGAGGAAAGTCAAAACCAGTGAGCGCCCAAATTTCCCTCCTGTGGTTCCATGACAGTAACGTTCATCTTTTAACTGAGTTTTAATTCAATCCATTTTCAATATTTAGCTTTTAATGACCACAAAACGCTTACAGTAACAATGGGGGAGACGTTTTACCTACATATAAATTGCCAATATGACTTACAGCAACTAGCTGGAGGAATCCACCGCTACTCCAGTTAACGTTTGTGTTGGGTAGCAGCTAAATAGTAATAAAATAACCTAATTAAAGTTCACAAACACTTGCTGTACCTTAAGGCATTCCCATATTTTTGGTAGTAAGAATAAGTTGAGAAAAACGAACTTACCGCCTGCTTTCATGGCAACTTCAAGGATCCTTCCTCAAACAGCGACGTCTTAGTGTGGATACAACACCGGGCGACGGTTCTAAACGTTAGCTAAAATTACATAAATACAAATAGACACCCTAGTAATGGGAAATCAAAATATGCACTGTTACAGTGTTGCTGCCTGTGTTTGCCTTGCTGTAGTAGCTGCCTCGGTAAATTAACTCTTGCCTGAATTCAAACTCATGCATGCGTCCTCCGGTGTTGGACCCGCCCCAAAAGATACCCTGGGACCGCCCGCGCTCAGTGTTTAAACTCTATGTTCAATCTGATTGGTGGAGAGTGATGACGCCCTTCGGCTACACAATAGCCGTTTGATTGGTCAGCCTAGAGAACACCGGCACCTATTGGTTAGACGGTATAAACTGGAAAAGCTCTGAACTTCATTGGAGAACGCGATGCCATTTCGAAGTACGCGCTCGCCAGCTGACGTATATCATTGGTTGATCAGATTACGAAGACTCGCCGCAGATCCGCCTTTTAACAAAGGAATCTGGGAAATGTAGTTATTCAGAGAATAATGTTTAAAGGTACCTTATTTAAAGGGACAGGCAGCTCTGGAGTAGATGCAGGTAGGGTGACCAGAGTCCTGTCCTGCAAGTTCTGCAAGTTCAGCATGCTTGAGCACATCGTTCCGTTATCTGGCTTCACTTAACATAACATTGCTAATGTGTCCCACATTGTCTCACATTTATATTGTTGGGATCTGAGCCCTGTCCTATGAAGCAAGTTCAACATACCAAGGATAACTTCCATTATCTGGCTTCACTCAGTCTAACAAATGAAGTTGTTTATCAACTGGATAAGTCAACCCAGGGTTTAATAATTCAGCTAAGAGCGAGTTCACATGAAAGGGGTGGCACTGGCAGAATCTGACCTCTTGGAAGCGTGGATAAATCCACCGGAAGAAGAGCAGCTGATTTTCAGAAAAGAAAAATATGAACAGGTTAAACAAACAGCCTGAAATCTACCCAGCTGCTGCAGATAAAACAGTAGCACTAGTGTCTGCAGCAGGTTAAATGATGTGCAGTAGTTTAGTAGTAAAAGCACTGTATGAATGTGTAAGTGATGGAGAAGATCTGTATTATTAAAATTCAGCCTATGTGAAGGCTGTAAGGAAAGTTCAGCAAAAGTGTTGACTGTGTGAGTTAGAGTTCAAGATTAGAGATCAATATAAAATAGGGTGCTTATTTGTACTTTTCTTATTTGTTGCCTAAACCTACATTTGAATTTGTTTTAGTTTATGTGGTTGTTTATACCCACAGTGTCAAACACCACAGGGCTGCAGCTGAAAGGATAAAAAATTAAAACTGTCTCACACACATCTAAACATTAATTTAATGGAATAAGAACTGTAATCTGTCAGATTCTCCTGTGTCTTAATGACAGACCTCTGATACTCGAACTCACACAGGCAGTGTTTTTGCTGACTTTCCTTACTGGCTTCAACTTTGCTAATACAGTAAATCTTCTCCAGGGCAGCAGGGCTGTGCAAAGACCTCTCAAAGGGCAGATACTTGAAATCTGGTCTCTGCTCTGTGCTACCGTCTTGGCAGCTTGGCATGTCATGGCAAAATTTAAGTTGAAGGATCATGCAGTGACATCATATGATGGACTGGCAGGTAGCAGGTCATTTATTATGATCTATTAATAATTAATAATAATATATATATTCTTGTGAAGGGCCATAGGAAGGTCTGCTCCACACATACAAATAATCTTTATATTCTCCTGTATTCTCTTTTATGTCAGTTATTTCAGCTGCTGTTTATCATCTCTGGGTGTCAGTAGGGAAGAGTCCATAGATTGGTGTGTACTTTTTTAGCCATATCCAATAACTTTAGCGATTTCAAGCCAGTTTTGACATACATATACTGCATCACTTAACACCATACTTTCCCCTGTGCAATAATTGATAAATAACTCTAACAAAAGTGACAAAAACTCAATTTTTGGTAGGAGTAGTTTTCATCATATTCACCAAAATCTGCCAGTTTTGTCACTTTTGGGTGACTTGTAACTTTCCCTGATGGGCATGGCGTTAGACAGGTTAACCTCGACTTTACTAAGACAAAAACCTTCCCTGCTTTCTTCATGTCTGTCAGGTTAAAACCAGTCTTTAGTAAAGAGCATGCCCTGCAGAGGTAGTCAGAATCTGGGGCATTGTCTCAAGATGTGTGACAGGAAGGCAAGGGATGAAACTTCTGCAGTCCCATATAAAGCGGGACATCTAATCACTCTAGATACAGGTCTACTAATACATCAGTATATCGATGCCTGAATTTATGGTCTGTATTTTCAGGGAAAAAAATTAATTCTTCCCTAATATTATTGGTGTTCATAAATTGTCACTCACATTTAAAACCATCTGTTGTTTCTTTTTAAAAAAAATTAGACTTTATTTATCTTAAAAATATATATATAACATTGGCTGCCATCTTGAAATACCTCTGGGCACTTATTTGGACAACTATTATTAAGCATTATCTACATTTTTTTCATTTATGATAGATTTTTTAAAAGAATTGATAAATTTTTCATCTTTATTGCTTAGCTTTAGGGAAATAACAGTTATGTCCATCTGGGACACCACCATAGATGATATTAAATCAAACATTCAAGATCTGACTGAAGTGAAAAAAGTTCCAGCTTCAATTCAAGGAGTTTGATTTTTTTTTTTTTTTTAAAAACTGCATGTACTGATTTTTTATTTTAAAAATAGTCCCCCATTTTTAAACTAACCTAATTTTGAATATTAGGATTGTTTTTAATACTTGGATGAAAATCCTTTGCCTTCAGTGACAGCCTGAAGTCTAAAACACATGGACATCACAAAATCAGAGTTATTATAGTTTTGTATTTTCAAATTAATTTTTATTTTTATTTAATTTTGAGTTTTTGTTTTCAGTTCAGTTTAGTTTCAGTTAGTTTCCAGAGTGGGTTTGCTAGTTGTAGTTTAGGTTTTATTGTTTTAAAATGTTTAGTTTTAGTTTCATTTTTATAAGTTAAAGTGTTAGTTTTAGTTTTCTTAATTATTATAATATGGATGGTATTTGTCAGGGGAAGATTTAAGATGTTTAGATCAGAAATTACAATGCAAAAACAACACTTTGTGAAGGTAGGTGAGTCACAATAATGTAGACATCCTGAGTCTCAATAAACAGATGCACCAAAGCCTGGTTGTCCTTCACTCGAGGCTGAAAACGAAAGGTGACAGAGCTTTTGCAATAGCAGCCCCCAGGCTCTGGAACTCTCTTCCTCTGAGCTTGAGATCTGTGAACTCGGTGGCCTCTTTTAAAAAAACAGCTAAAAATGTATCTTTTTAAACTTGCTTTTGGTTAATTTTGCTTTTATGTCTTCACTTCTCTGTGAAGCACTTTGTGATTTTTATCTTGAAAGGTGCTATACACATAAAATTTTACTTACTTTTACTTACTTACTCATCAGACAGGCTGTCTGACCAAATTTAATCTAACTGAAAAAGACTAGAACTAAGGACATTTCATGTATATTTTTATTTTATTTTATTCAGTTTCCTAAGCCCACAATGTCATTTTAGTTAGTTTTGATTTTCCCCAAAAGTCTAGTTTTTAAAAAAATTTCAGTTAACTAAAATAATTTTCACATTTAGTTTCAGTTTTTAGTTTAGTTTTAATTAACTATAATAACCTTGCACCAAATGCTATGTTTCCTCCCTTGAGATGCTCTACCAGGCCTTTACTGGTGCTGCCTTTAGTTGCTGCATGTTTATGCGTCTCTCTGCTTTCAAATTTGTCTTCAGAAACTGAAAAGATGCTCTGTCGGGTTGTGATTAGGTGACTGAGTTGGCCATTGAAGAATATCTCATTTCTTTGCCTTGAGAAAGTCTTGGGTTGTTTTTGCAGTATGTTTAAGGTCTTTATCCATATGACCTGTGAAACGCCGCTAAATCCATGTTGGTGCATTTGGCTAAATCTGAGCAGAGAGCATATCCCTGTTTACTTCAGAATTCATCTTGCTTCTTCTATTAGCAGTCCCACCATCAATAAACACCAGTGACTGGGTTCTATCTATCTTAACTAAGTAAAGAATTCTACAGACATCTGCTTTTGTTATCTTCTGTGGTCTTCCAGCCATTTTGGTGTTTCTGAGCTGGCCAGTGCATTTCTTCTTTCTAAGAATGTTCCAGATTGTTGTTTTGGCCACATCTTGATTGTTTTATTCAAAATCAACTGTGGTGGCGTACAAAGGCAAAATTGCAAATAAAGTGTAATTGTCCAAAACTTTCTTTCACACTTAGCTTCTATTCTTGCATTGTTTTTCTTCCAAACACTTAAAACTATACAGATAATACTGTCTGCAAAGAATTTACAACATAAAAGCTCATTAGCTTGAAAAATTGTCCCAATCTTTGTGTCATGGTTAATGCTCCAACATGGTTACAAAAAAGGATGAAAGCAAACTTGCAGACAGTGCCGCAGGATATTAGCCTGATATAAAACACAATTTTCAACTAAATTTCAGCTACACTGGTCATCTCAATTGACTGGCTGGACTATAAGCCAAACAGGCTACAGAAGCATTTATTACTATGATGTTGGAAGGATTAAAAGTCTAAAGTAATCCCTTGTAGCACAAAAAGCCAGAATTGGAGGACAATAAGAAATCATTTAATTAGTTTTCTTGTCCTTTTGCACATCTTTTACAATACACACAGACACAGAGAGAGAGAGAGAGAGTGGGGGGAGGGAGAGAGAGAGAGCTTATTATTTGATCAATATTTGTTTGCTCAACCACAAAGATGTAAATGAAAAAGAATGCTGAATGGGTCAGCTTCTGAAGCTGCTGCCCTTGAGGAAATAACATCATGATTATGACCATTGTGTCTGATCCACTTTGTAATAGGCTACACTTTCTCAGCTCAATAGTGTCTTTTTTATTGCGGATCTTTTTGAAGAGGGTCATAAAGGAGTAGCATCGCCTCCGTGTAGTAATAATGTGTTCCTTTCAGGCTCTGTATTGATCTGCACATCACCTGCTCGCCCAATCTAATCATCGCTAACAAGAGCTGGCGCTCAGCATTACCTTTACCACTCAGTAGTTGCCTTTAAGCATAAAAAACACTTCTATGAGTTTACAAAGTTTTATGTAATTTACAAAAGCATAATTTACACAAATGTGTTGGGGAATAATGGCTATACCTCTGATTTTCTTCACAGCCCATTGCTCATTTTTCATTCTTGGTTGGTTAAAACCGGGGGTGCAGTATCACATTATCTTGTAGCAGCATGACCTCAGAGAGGACAGGGGATGTAACATCCAACATCAACTAGATGCACAGTTTCCATAGAAACTCTGACTTATCTTAACCATTTTCTCGGTAAAGCACAAAGTGACCAGGAATAGAGAGGGAATGCAATCAGGTGGTGCTTTTAACCTAAATGAACATAATAAAGCAATACAACTATGCACAATGCTCAGTGTCGTGGCAGTGAGGTTTTTTGCTCCACAAGTAGTAGCAAATTATTTTTTTATATAAAAATTAAATGAGAGACTTATGAGTTCACATCTCAGTGGCTTAATTTGTAAAAATCTGCCCAGATGCAGAACGTTGCTACTCATGTTTATAATTTACAACCCCAATTCCAAAAGAACATAGAAACATAGCAAATGTTTAAGAGTGAGACATTTCATGAAAAATACTGGCTCATCTTGAATCTGATCTGAGGAGACCAGTTGCTGAACCTTTGGGGGAGAAATATTGTCCCATTCTTATGTGATATGCAATTTGACATTGCTCAACAGTGCCGGGTCTTCTTTGTCATATTTTGGACTTCATGAGGCACCAACTTTTTTCACTTGGTGAAAGGTCTGGACTGCAGGCAGACCAGTTCAGCACCTAGACTGTTCTGCTATAAAGCCATGCTGTTGTAATAGCTGGAGTATGTCGTTTAGCATTGTCTTGCTGAAATATCGAATGTCCCTGAAAAAGATGTCGTGTGGAAGGAGGCACATGTTGTCCTAAAACCTGTATATATGTTGTACAGTTGTTGCCTTTCCAGATGTGCAAGTTGCCAGTACCATCAGCACTAATGCACCTTCATACCATCAGAGATGCACATTTTAGAACACCGATAACAAACTGGATGGTCCCCCACCTATATGGGCACAGCAGCCATGATTTCCAAAAAGAATTTGAAATTTCAATTTGTTTCACCACAGAACAGTTTTCCACTTTGCCTCATCCCATTTAAATGAGCTTTGGCCCTGAGAAGCCAGCAGCATTTCTGGATCATGTTCACATATGGCTTCTTCTCTGATTGGCAGAGCTTTAACCTGCATTTGTGGATGGCACTGAGAACTGTGTTCAAAGACAACGATGTCTGGAAGTGTTTGCAATTACTTTGCTTTATTTCTGAGAGACTCTGCTTCTCTAAGGTGCTCTTTTTATAACCAATCACATTACTGGTCTGTTGCTCGTTAACTTAATTAGTTGCAATATGTTCCTCCAGCTGTTTCTTTTCAGTACCACTCACTTTTCTAGCCTTTTTGGGGTGGCTGTGGCTCAGGAGGTAAAGCAGGTCATCTTCCAACTAGAATGAGGCTTGTAGTAAAAAGTGCTCAGTTAGAGCAGAAAAGAGCTATATAAATACCAGTCCATTACCATTTTGTTGCTCTTGTCCTAACTTTTTTGAGACATATTGCTGCCTTCAGACTCAAGATGAGCTAGTATTTTTCATTAAATAGTAAAATGAAATAGTTATGAGATTATGAGATTTATGAGATTTGCAGATTATGAGATTTGTAAATCATTGCACTGTATTTTTTATTTAGATTTTACACTGCATCCAAACCTTTTTGGAATTGGCTTTGTTCAGTATCACCAATACTCATTCAAAAACAACTAAAACTAAGAACCAGCATCACGTTTGTGTGTCAGTGTTAGGTTATTCTCAAGTCTCTGAGTGATTAAGTCCTTCTCATCACATTTGTTTCTATTACAATAACTACACACAGACTACAGTGTGATATCATTTTGCTTGTGATTTAATTTGAATGTCTGGCTAGGCATGTGTAATTCCATCTACAACTGTCTCCAAAACAGCTCACATAATATCTGAAGAAGAATTGAAATGTAACTCCATCCTGCTACAAAGGCTTCATATGGAACCAACTGTCATCAGTGGCTAATCAAATACACACAGATTTGTGTTTTGAACAGATGGTGTTGATCAGAACTTTGAATGAAGTATAAATAAAGTCATCAGGCACCAGATGGCTCCAATCCAGACTTTATAATGTCACATTGTGCTGCCTGTTGCACCTCTCTGGTTCTGCATATTAAACTGATGTCAGTTTCATATAATTCAAAGTTTGATAAAAGCCAAATAGTACTGAATGTTTTGGTTTGAGGCCAAATCCTGGAGATAGAGAGGCGGATGAGTTGTTTCCATCTGGTTTCCTGTAAGCTATGCTGACCCTAGTGATCCAACTGCTTCATTTCCACCCCATCTGCACTTTGCCCCTACTGGCCTACCCACCCTTTATCAAGACCTAAACACTGTTCCCTCCACACCCACACATTTCCCAGCTGTTGTCCATGTATACTCTAGCGAAATATATTTATATCTGGGATATAAAGTTAAAGCCTGCTAAAATGCTGAGATGTGCAAGTTTTTTTTTTCATATATACTCACTGCCCACTTCATTGGCAACACCTTGCTAGTATTGTGTTGGGCCCATTCTGCCTTCAGAACTGCCTTAATTTTTCATGGCATACATTCAACAAAGTCATCATATGACAAAATCATATCACTGGCACTATAGCATCACAAAGTTGCTGCAGATTTGTCGGCTACACACCCGTGAAGTAAATCTTCCATTCCATCACATCCCAAAGGTGCTCTCTTGGATTGAGATCTGGTGACTGTGAAGGTCTTTTGACTACAGTGAACTCATTGTCATGTTCAAGAAACCAGTTTGAGATGATTTGAGCTTTATGACATCATGTGTTTGGTGTGAAGCAACCATCAGTAGAGAAGTACACTGTGGTCTTCAAGGGAAGAAGATGGTCAGCAATAATACTCAGGTGGGCCGTGGTGTTAAAACAATGCTCAGTGCCCAAAGTGCACTAAGAAACTATTCCCCACACCATTACACCACCATCAGCAACATGAACCATTGCTATAAGGCAAGATGAATCCATGCTGTCATGTTTTCATACCAAATTCTGACCCTGCAATCCAAATGTCGCAGCAGAAATTAAGACCATGCGATGTTTATTTCAGTTTTCTACAAACTGTAGCTCAGTTTCTTGTTCTTAGTTGACAGGAAAGGCACCCGGTGTGATCTTCTGCTGCTGTAGCACATCTGTTCCAAGGTTCGATGTGTTGTGCATTCAGAGATGCTCTTCTACATACCTTGGCTTTAACTAGTGTTTAACTGAGTTACTGTTGCCTTCCTTTCAGCTCGAAGCATTCTTCTTTCATCTCTGGCATCAACAAGCCATTTTGAACCAGAGAACTGTTGCTCACTGGATATTTTCTCTTTTTCAGATCAGTCTCTGTAAACCCTAGAGATGGTTGTGCAGGAAAATCCCAGTAGATTGGCAGTTTCTGAAAGACTGGAACCAACAACCATATCACGTTGTAACTTATAACACCTTTCTTCGCTATTCTGTTGCTCGGTTTAACTTCAACAGTTCTTCTTGACCATGTCAACATGCCTAAATGCAATAAGCTGCTGCCATATGATTTAGATATTTGTGTTAATAGGCAGCTTAACAGGTATACCTAATGAAGAGGCTGGTGTGTATATAAATAACATGCAGACGATCTCTGTCACTGTGAGGGTACTTGGCCTATTTTAGTCTATTGCCAGCAGGGGGTGTCATTTATTCTGATTGATAGTGACCAGTTTGTTTTCTTAACAACCAGATTCCACATCCTGGGTATCTGAACAAGTCATCCTAGCTGGCAGGGTAGCACATGGCAGTGTGTCTATATACAGCTTTGAAATTTTAAGCAAAGGCAATGTTATGGTGGTGCCATCAACCAAAGACAGGTTTTGTGTTTTAGGAAAAAGTAGAGCGACAATTATAATTATTGTCCAGTGTTCAAAATAGAATCAAAACAATATTGGTCTACTGTGCATTGACTGTCTACTACCCATTTGTCTTCTGTATTTTTAGCCCTGTCAGAAATTCTTCCAGATTTATCAGGACATTGCTGAATGCTACAACTGTTCAAACTATTCAGAATCATTTTCCAATGCAAACAAGTGCAAAGATATATTCAATAAATGCATAGGGGTTTTTCTTTATGATACCACCCTTTATATTATGACAAACAAGAGTGTTCACGTAACATTTATTTAATACAGTGCATACATAAACAATTCAAATGTACATATAAGTAGAAATATACAGTACAAATAAAAAAATAATTGTATATACAGCACCAAATATTAGTGGGCACACAAACCAACATATTTTGTGTCACTCACTGGAGTTGACAAACAGCATAGGCAGACAGCGTGGCCGTCTTCTGGGAGAGGGACATATTTCCCCACAGCAGAGAGAGGTAGATTTTCCCTTTAATCTTTCAGAAGGCAGAAGGGAAATCACTTCACGTCTCCAAGAAACAATTTCTGGTCACCTTCCATCAATTTTTAGTGTCAACATACTGGCACAATATAGCTTGAAAATCAAAAATTAGTACAACAATGAAACCAAAATGTATTACATACTTAATGTGTACTATACATGTGAAATCTGCATTGATACACAAAGTGAGAGGAGCATACGTGTATGTATGTCACTTATCTTATTTTTACTGGCTCTGTTTCCCCACAACAGAATTATCAGTTACTCTCTCGTTCCTTTTTTCTCTGTCACAAAACATCTTTCTCTTACACATTTATGACAGCTCCAACAGAAGCAACATCAACGAAAGGCAGGAAATAATTTTCATCCACAGCTTCTCTATGTTCTTTAACACTGTTCCTTATTAGAGCAAACCCTAACCCAAGTGAAGTGATCTGAAGATGGCAGACAGATAGCAAAGTGAGACAGTCTGTGACGTTATCACCTCGTGTAATGCAATTCTTCTCATCTTGCTCAGAGTATACTACTGCACTGAGCTCTCCCATTAAAATTTTTAAGAGCTTTTTAAATTTGACATTTACCTTGAAAAATAAAGACTGATGAGGCAGCCTTACACCGATCTATGTTAGTCCTTATTTTTGTAAGTAGGCAAAGGTTCAGAGACTTACTCCTCTCCAATTCAACTGAAATTTTCAGTGATGATTCCAGTAATGCACCACAACCCATTTCAGGATGGCTGATCCTAATCTAACTGCAAGGGCAGCTACCCACTGCTACATAAAAGTGAAAGGAATGACTTTCCAGATTATTCGTCTTCCACCATTACCTCCTGATGGCATTTCCCTTCCTTCATTAGCATGCAAGACAACATCTAAATGCACACTAGGCTGCAAAACACAGGAGAAAGGACTGATCCTTTGCATGTCTATTGAAGCTTGAAACGGGCAGGTTGGCCTTCAAAAGGTCTTTGGGATTGGGTGTCAACTGCTAGCCCTGGTTACACAGACACATTTTCCTCAGCAAGTGTCACCAAACTGGTAAACACAATTAATACAGCAGTGATTTATAGAAGTTCTCAAAGGTAAAGAAGTGTGAGTAGAGTCCTTCATATGGAGACAAGTGGTCTTGTCTCTTCTCACATTTCTCTGCATTCTATACATTTCATTTACTCCTTCTGGGATTTGAATTCTTAATCTAAGTTTACATTCAATCACACAAAGAAGAATGATTAAGACAGAATAAAATGCCACTATTTATCTCATCCTGTGAGAAAGCACCTATTTAAACATGTGGCACTGAGCACAGCTACATTCGCTCACTCTTTCTAAAAGAAAATGAGAAAGAAAGGGAAACCCCAGAGTCACTTAGAGTCTGCACATTACTCAGTATTCACTAGAGAACAGCTTTGTATTCTATTTTCAGATCCACAAAGGATTTTGCCACTCGATTTTAGTCAATATTCTTTCCATTGTGGGAGAGAAAACAATCAATTTTCTTTGGCACAGAGATAACTGCATGAATGTTGGGGGCCTATGAGACTCTCAGGTAAGTGTATGCGTGTGTCTTAATTTGTGTGTAATAAGGCTATATACACACACCTCTTGGGCTATACAACAATGGGAAAATGAATGTGATTAAGTCAGAAACTGGGGATGTAGAATGAATGGGATGAGATTTGGAGAGTCCTGCTAGGTAAAGAGAGAGAGAGAAAGAGCAGGGGGAGAAGTTCTTAGGAGTTCAGACATAAAAGGGGGAATGTGGCAGAGCTTTTTTCCATGAGTGGTTGCTCAAGGCACCAAACGGGAGGGGCCCTAGGGGACAGAATCACCCAAGTGTCCCTGCAGTGGCATGTTCCCTCGGGCAGTGTCCTTCAGTAATCCTGGCATGCCCCTGTGTGGAGCTGAGGTGCCCCACAAAGACGCTAGGGCTGGGTGTAAATGCTCATTTATTGACATGGAAGGCAATCAGTCAGTCAGAAACTGAGCTCCCCAGTCTTTTGTAATATGAAGCTGAAGCCACAAAAAGCCTCTCAGAATATGCTGTTTTACTAAAATGTCTTGTTGTTTGGCGTGAACATGGCCATATGTGCAAATCTTTTGTCCATTAGTAGTGAAGACCAAGTTCCAAGTCTCTCAGTTTACCTGAATCTTAATTAGGGGACACACAAACACCTTGCATTCTTCCTAACCACTCCAGCACATCGTCCACACAGATGCCAGTAAGATTCAGTTGGATTCAAGTTCCACTCTCCCATTGCGTAAAAAAAAGCCCCCAACACATTGCTGCAGTGTCACAGGACGAGTGAATGACGTTGGCGGCTGACGTGGGTGCACTGCTCTTTAGGTTGGATATCAGGTTGCCGTCTTTGGCCCGTTTGTGGCCTCTTGGAGAGTCACCTGTCCTGATACGAGGAATGCTGTGACTGACGTGCCTAGTGACGCCAGCATTGACTCCAGCAGCAGCTCTGCATAGCGTGTTAGGTGTCTGTGTGAGCTCTCACTGTAACTGCTCGTGCGTAAGTCTCCAAAGGCCTGTTAGTGTGTGTAAATATGCATGCAGCGTCCAATGCATATTTTTGCATGTCTCCTCAGAGGTTGTTTTGACACCGGACACCTGCTGTCTGATGATAAAAGAGTGTGTGAGGCATTAGTGATCTCTCCTTGCCAATCCAAAATATGTGGTCCAGATCTCACAGACTAAACAGATATTCAGTATCCTGTGTACCAGTCATTTGACTCTGATTTCTTGACCCAAGCTATCTCCAGTATGAGCTGAGCCCAACTCTGTGACTTTGGAGGGGATTTGGCATTGGGAGGAGGGCAGTGAAATTTTTTTTAGCCAAACCTTGAGCTCCCAGGCCTAGACATGTCTCTGCTTTCAAGTTCCTATAACTGTTTTCCCCAGAATTCTTCATAAGGGACACTGCTCAG
This sequence comes from Etroplus canarensis, assembly GCA_015106775.1. Taxonomy (NCBI): domain Eukaryota; kingdom Metazoa; phylum Chordata; class Actinopteri; order Cichliformes; family Cichlidae; genus Etroplus; species Etroplus canarensis. The sequence goes on from VUQH01015404.1 coordinate 19,312, forward strand.
ATGTGAAGGAACCTCCCTCTTTCTTTTTCCTTCTTTTCTTCTTGTGGACAGTCCAACAAGCAGTTGCCATCATTAACAGCAAAATACCCATGACAAGTAGCACAACTGATACCACTTTAGTCTGCGGCAGGTCGTTATAAGTGTAGGTCACTCCTGTTCCTGCTACACCAATAACCAAAGAGATGATTCCAAATGGAAAGATGCAGCGGTACCAGGACTTCTCCATTCCTCCAGTGGCCTGAGATAGACGTTCCAGAGAGGAGAGCACCTCAGGCACTTTGGCACCACCAGCCTCCAGGGACTGACCCTCCTGCCCTGTGCTGGTCTGCGGCTGTGGTTGGCAAGCCAAATGGCCTGTTGTACAGCCCATCCTGACTGTGTGGGCTGTTGTATCCCGACAGGATCGGCAGCGTTGGCTTCTGATATCCTAACTGTAGTCAGCTGTGGCCTGGAGAGACAAAAAGAGACAAAGAGATGCAGAAAAAGGGAGAGAAAGAAGGAGGTCTGTATGAGACCAAAGAAATAACTTCAGCAGGAATGGCTCGAGCGTGTTAGATGAAGGCTTCTAAATCAGCGCTGAAATCAACTCACACTTTCTCCTTCTCTGCCTCCCTCTCTGGCTGTTTCTCTGTACACTGACTGCTGGCTCTCTGGCAGCACATTGTACACTCTGCAGAAAGTAGTGAAGAGGGGATATATATAAAGGAGTAAGGAAAGAGGAGGAGCTAGGGACAAAAAATGGGAAGTCCAAGTGCTATGATTTGTTGGTTTTTCACTGACATCAAACACTGAAGTAGGGAGGACAGGGTTTGACGAAACACAGGAAGGGGGAGGGGAGAAGAGTTAACTGCTCTCCCTTTTCTTCATGTTCCCATCACTGCCTCTCAAATGCAGTATCTTTGTTTTTCTGCAGTATAAATCACTCCCCACAGGAACGCAGAAGCCTAGTGCTAACTAGAAATTCAAGAAGAGAGGGAAATCCTTGTTTAGCTCTGTTGCTTCAAGGGAAAAGGGGGCATTCCCCATACACAACACTAGAGATGTATCGCCTCTTTGCGGCTTTCACACAGTCGTGGTGAATTCATGGCAGTGGGCTGGATGTCAATAAGACAGAAATTCCTCGAATACTCTTGCTGACTTCACTTTAGTTTTATACAAAACACTGATTTGTGGGACATCAAATATATAGTGCCTCTATTCTAGTGTAAATACACAGATGAGTGTGTTGATTAGTGATAGAAACAAAATGACAAAAAAAATTACATCCCACCTACACACACACACACACACACACACACACAGCTGGAGACAGTTCTTTCTGAATGGAAGGAAGGCAGCTTGGTAGTAGTTAATCCCTTGAATGCTCAGCTTGCTCTTCCACAAAAATAAATCAAACCAGACACCTTTCGTCTCCTACGCTTGCTAATCTTACTCCTCCATATGTATAAAGCTACATTTGTGAAGGACAGTTGTTTGTACAAATCCAATGTCTGTTTGATCTTCAGGCATTACTGGGTTTATGATGGCAGCATGTTATCCTTTTTATTCTTCCAAGTTCTTTTTTTTACAATAAGCAAACTTAACATTGATTATGGAAATCTGATAGTCAATGGTAATACTCCCTTAGAAATGCCAAATATGCTTCTGTCTTCACAGGACAACTGCTGTTAAGACAAAGTAAAATTCAACTTGATGCAAAAGTCTGGGCTAGATCAGCTAATCAGTGGGGGAGAAGAATCCTATAATAAACATCAATTCAGACCACACTGACTTACCAGTCTCTGCTGTAACTCAATCAGCAACATACATTTAGACTAGCCAAAGAGAAAAAAGAGGGGAAGTGAGGAATGTGTTTGTGAGGAGCGGGGGCGCAGGAGAAAAGAGACGTTCAAGAGCAATGGGCATTTAAAGGAGAGAAGTGGATTCTTGTTCGCACTGTTCGGTTTCTATGGATTTGTACTTGAACTCTAGTGTCCTATTAGAAATGAGAAGGGAAAAAGGAGGGTGGAGTGAGTATTTAAACCCTCCTTCTCTGTGTATGTGTGGCATACAGCAGTTCTTTCCATGAGGTTTCTATCCATAGAGAGTTAAACTGTCTTGGATCTTCCATTATGTGACAAAAAAACAATGTGAGAAAAATGAGAGAAAGGCGTGAGATATGGGTAACCTGGGCAGGACCAGGCCATGCTGGTGGGAGTGGATAAGCTGCGCTGATGACAGGCAAAGTCAGGCAGCAGCTGATGTATGCAGGTCACAGGAAGGCTTAAGTGCGTAGGCACCACTCCCACTGGGACCTATGTGTAGTGTCTCCTGAAGACTACTTCCCTGCCTCCGCTTTTACTCCCTCCACACACAAACAAAGATCTATGATCTGCAGCACATTACTACAGTGCCCTGCAGATGATATGGCTGCAATCCAAGAATAGTGGGACACTCCTGTGTGAGGAGGCGTGTAAACCTGTAAATGTATTCCTGTTTGAACCCAGGAACAGACGCTTGAATCATTATGCTATTGTTGTTTTGAACACATCAAGCCATCTGAGGCTGAAATACTCCTCTCTTTTTTATAATCTTATTTTGTCCCTCTCCTCAGGGAAACATGCCATTTCCAGCTTGCAGCATGCAGCGAGGCCAGGCTCCTCAAGCACATCATCTTTGTGACTCAGCCGGCTCTGGGTGTGTATGCCTCTGTGTTTGTGTGCGCATGAGGGTTGGTGCAGCAGGGATCCAACACCCACGTCCTGCTGCGTGAACCCAGCGCCACCTGTCGCCCAGTCTGGCACAGCCCCTGCCATCCACACGTCATCTGTGGGCATGAGCCTTTTAGGCCTCTCTAGGCCCCCCTGCAGCTCACATACGCCCTCACAGCACATTTGAGACGGGCAAGAGCGTGAATACCAAATCACAGAAATGTAGTAATGGCCCCATATATGCTATTTAGCAGATGTAGCTATGCAAGATTATGCCAGCTCAATATGGGGATCAAAAACAACATATGGAGAAACAGTATGGAAGAATGTGGGGGCAGTCTTATTTTTTTAATCCTGAGAATTAATTAAATCAACTGCAACACACTGGAAAAAGTTACAAGTCTATCTCTGAAGTTGTGTTCTCAGTTAGAGACCACAATATAATTAGATGGAAAAATATCTCTTGTGATTACTATCACATCATGTAAATCCAGAGACCACTCTCATTTACACCCATTACTTGTTAAACAAAACTGCTCTTACATTAACATTTAATTTGAGCTCTTTTCTGTGAATTGAGTGCCACCTGCTGGCAAAATCAACGAGTAAATGTTACGTGTTTTGACACATTGTAGGTAACAGCTATGATGCAATATAATATAGCAAAAATAAAATTATGAACAATTTAGGAATATATATTTTTAATTTAAGGAGTTCAAATGAAATTACAAATGTAAAAATGGTCAAACCTGTGGACCTCATTGTAATATAGTACTGTGTGAAAGTCTGAAGCTACCCCTTATTTCTTTATGTATTGCTTCTAAGAAGTCAGACTTTGTTGGAGCTTTTTAATGCGGTTTTGAGCAAAAGTTCTCCACACTTTTTGAAGGTCTTTTAAAGTTAATCTTTGGATATTGGTTGCTTTTTCATTCATTTTTAGTCCATCCCTTGTTCCTGACCATTTTCAGAGGAATGTTTTATTTTTTAAGCCACTTAACCCTACCTATGCATCATTCAAAGATAAAAAATGCACCTAATACAAGGAATGAACCAGTGGAAACAGGCAGAAAAGGCTGAGGTATGCTAAATTACACACTGGACTGAAAATCTGTGGCCACAGGGCTTATGGAGTGATGTGTAGATGTCAATATTATTGAAACAATGGGACTATCTTGATGAGAAAGGAACAAAAGACCACCAAAATTCAAAAAAAGTGCTTTGGAATGTTCTTCAAGAAGCCTGGAGAATTAGAACCAGAATATTTTATTAATCCCCAGGGGGAAAATTCCTGAAGACTACTTAAAGAAGTGAGAAGAAAGCTTGCCTAACAGGGTTCAGGCTGTGTTGAATAATAAACGCGGTCATACTAAATATTGACTTTCAAACTGGTGTACTATACTGTATGTCCCTTTATATTAGCAGATGTTTCAATAAATCATTACGCCTATTTCCCATTTCCATGTCCAAATATAAAGAAATGAAGGGTGGCTCAAGACTTTTGCACAGCACTGTCTATAAAAATATAATGATTAGTGGTAATATTTAAAAATTGGTCCTGCAGCATTTATTAAGAAGGAGTGTTTTAAAAAAGGATAATCACAATCTTGTAACAATGACATGAGTCACTGAAATAATGCAGTGATATCATAAGTAAAAAAAGACTGTTCAAAATAATCACCATGATCCTGTAGTGTAGTGGTTTACAAATTCACCTTAGAAGCAAAAGGTCCCTGGTTCAATTCCAGGTAGGGGCACAAGTCCCTCCCTCCATGGAGGGTTGCGTCAGGAAGGGCATCCAGCATAAAACCTCTGCCAAATTACCAATGCAGATTAATCCACTGTGGCGACCCCTTGGGAAAAATACAAGGGAGCAGCCGAAGGCACATTTTACATTCATGATTTAATTCAAAATTCTCTGAGTTACCACTTCATTATGTACACCTGTGTATCCATAAAGCCATTATTCCATGATACCTGCTTGAGCTTTAGGGTGGGGAACAAAGCATGGTAATTAGTGAACTACCTGCTGTATCTCTCAAACTACAGCTGCACTCTGAAGAATTTAATGTCCTTGTTTGGACTATTGCATAAGGTTTGATTTCATTAGTTACACTGGATTGTAGCATACCAAGAGGTTTTTAAATGTATTTATTTAAGTTTTTGCTAACCTTACATACTTGTAACTCAGAGTAACATGCCTCACTAGTCAGTCAGGCTCAGAGTCAAGAACAATAGCGGGGAAACGTTCCCCTCCTTCACCCAGCAGGGAGTACACATCTCTCAGTACACTGGGGTTCGGACATCCAGGCCCAGGTACAATAGATGACAGCTGAGGGGACAGGGTTTCCAGCAGAGTCTATTGCACAGTAGAAGAGACAAATTATTTGAGGAAATTATTTCTGATTGGTAACAGCAGTAATTACTGGCTACTGCTTAACAGAATAAACAGGTATGCGATACTTTTATTTTACAAGGTGATTTAGGAACACAGTTCTTACCTGCTCAAGATCAACCTCTTGTTGCAGCAGTGCCACCCTCATCCGCAGGTTCTCCAGCTCTTGCAGCTCTGCCTCTGTTGTATATGTTATAGTCAGGGGCAGGGGTGAAGTTATCCCATCTCCCTGCACACCATTTGCCCCAGTGGGGCAAAGACAACCTCCCTCTGGCCTCCATCGATCCCATGCTTTCCACTCTGACGGAAAAAAAAGGTTATTTTTAGAGCGTGAGCAACCGTATCCTAAAACGTTTTTCTGCTCTGTTGCCTCAGCTTTAAATAGCAAGACCCTTGCTTAGCCACGTCAGGACAGCTTTAAAACCCCACCATCACGGGGATGGGGGATCTGTAGAGCCCAAGGAAAGTACTGATCTGGCACTGAGGTTTCACGGCAGCTCTGCTTTCATTTTCCATAGGCCAAGATGGAGAGGCTGCATTAGCTCGTTAACACGCTACATTCACTATAATCATTTTTTAAATGCTGTTAAAAAGCAATAAAAGATAGTTCCCCCTCTGGATATTAAAACGATGTGAAAGAAGATACTAAATGAAACTTGACTAAGAGATGCTAGATTACAACACCAGATGTGTGGACCTAATGATTACTGGAAACTTCTCTCACACACCCTTAGATTTAGCTCCATACTGCTTTAACTGGTAAACATGAACAAATCTCTTTCTCAAGTGTTTGAGTGGAGTGAACTGAAAAATCTCTCAGCATTCACTTTCTTTACAACTGTATCAGTAGAAGTAATAGAAGTTATACTATGTTTCATAATGTTGATACTGACTGGTACTCTGACAACTATACACAACAAATTATATGGAAGACAAACAGAAAAAAGTCCTATTTCCCAATCCCTTCAAGTCCCCAGAAACCTGAGTCAATACTATGCTTCTTCTTCTTCTTCTTTTGGCTGTTCCCGTTAGGGGTCGCCACAGCGAATCATCTGCCTCCATCTCACCCTATCCCTTGCATTCTCTTCCCTCACACCAACCCTCTGCATGTTCTCCTTCACTACATCCATCATTACATCCATCTGACTTTATCTCCAAACTTCTCAACTTGCGCTGTCTCTCTGATGTATTCATTTCTAATCCTGTTTCCTGAAATATAATCATAAAAACTAGAGTAGAACTCACAGCTATGTTTAACAGTGAACAAGAATTTCCACACATACAATATGAAGAGAGCTCAAGGGATTGGGACTAAAAAGCAGTGCAGCCTTAAGAAAACTACTTATTAGTGAGGCTAATCAGAAACAAAGGCTTTGAATTGCTAGGGAGCATAAAGATTGGACTCTAGTGCAGTGGAAAAAGGTCATGTGGTCTGATGACTCCAGATTTAATCTCCTCCAGAGAGATGGGTGCATGAGGGTAAGAAGAGAGGCAGATGAAAAGATGTATCTATCATGTCTGGCGCCTACTGTACAAGCCTGTGGGGGCAGTGTTATGATCTGGGGTTGCTTCAGTTGGTCAGGTCTAGGTTCAGCAACTTTATGTGTCCAAAATAAAGTGGTCAGCTGACTAAATGAATGACCAGGTTTTTCCATAAACTGATTTTTTCTTCCCTGATGGCACAAGCATATTTCAAGATAAAAATGGCAGGATTCAAATTGTGAGAGTAGTGTAGATAGCATGAGACATCATTTTCACTAATGGACTGCCCACTACAGAGTCTAAAGCTTAACTCCACTGAGAATTTTTTAATTGTGCTGGAGAAGCAGCAGTCTGATTCTCCAATCATCAAAACAAGATCTTGGCGAATATTAATGAAACTCTGGACAGAAATAAACATCACATAAGCTTATCAAAATGATGACACTGCAAAGGCATTGAATATCAGAGATAAATGTGGTACAATGAAATATTAAAGTATGCAACTTTTTTTTGGCCAGGGAACATATGTGTCATGCTATGATATTTACTTGATAAATGCCATGAAGCCACTTCAATGAGCAAAATCAAAGTATAAGATACAAAAAGGCTTGAAAGACCAGGCCAATGTATCCATCAGTGTGCTCTTTTCAAGGAAAGTCAGTGCTGAGTTATAAACCATTTTGATAATGTTTTTTTCCGTGAATTACCACCTTCCCAGAAACAAAGTCAAGGGTATGTGTGATCAATGCTGGAGGAACCAGTTCTTTAGAAAAATGTCAAATATGTTATGTATATACAAACAAGATTCTCACCTTGTTTCACTTGATCTGCAAAGTTCTTGAGCTCAGCTGTTGTGAGCTGCAGCCTTCCCAGTGACATATAAGAATCATATTCTGTACTAACTGTATGCAAGAACATAAAAAGATAGCATTATAATTCAGACTTATTGTGAAGCAAATGGATTTGCATAGAGTGTTGTGTTTATAGTCATCCTCAGTCTATAAAGGTTGTTACAATTAGAGAAAAATGTCTTGATGTCTTCCTGGCAGAGGAATTTCTTGACGTCTATGTTCACTGTACATCAGTAGAAATAGCTCCCCAGTCACTTCCTTCCAACTCTGTGCAGTTTCTTCCCACATTATCATTTTGTCACCCACATATTTGTGTCATCATTCCATTTAATTTCTCCTGAATTTACATGTGATTCTGTTTTGGCTTTTTACTCAGCTCTGTATTTGTCTCTGACATCTGTTTGGCTAGAAACCTCTGTGCCCTGCAGAACTGTGTGAGGTCCTGACCTTGGTGAGTCAATCTGTCCACCAGAGCTCTCGTCTTATCTGGGCTGCCAAATGGCCAATTCTTGGGAAACTAAAATGGTCAAAGGATCAGGATCAGGGATTACATACTGGCTAAAGCAAAATTATTCAGAAACACAGTTGGGTAAACTAGGCAGAAATTCAAGCTTAATATTACACAATATGGCAAACATGTTATTTCGACCAATTTTTTTCTGGCTTTAGTAGAAAAAGAATGGATACCATAGCTTTCATTCTCTCCATGAAGTGACTCCTCTCAGGCACGGGGTTGTTTTGTAGGGCAATGACTTTATCCCATAATCTAAAGATAATGTACAGATGGAAACTTACTGAAAAAGGAAAACATGAAAACAGGAAAATTTTGTATTTTTTGTATTAGCTTGTATTGTAGCCACCTGTTCTGCTTGCTCCTCAAAAATTTCCATTTTGTTGTTTGTTCACAAAGTATTCTGCTATGAAGCAAAGTCAGACAGTGATTATAATAGTATGGAATTTTTTTTGTGCATTTTTTCCCACTGTGAGGACAAAGCATGGCTTTTTCCACAGTGTAGTTGAATAAAACATACCCATTCTTTTGAAACAAACTGCATGTTCCAGACTCATCTGTATGTGAAAAAAGCACTTTGTTATTTGCAGAAGGTGCAGAGATGGACGCAGCTCCGCTCAGGTCATTGCCACTCAGCACATTGCTTCTGGCAGCCTTGTTTTTAGAGAGCAAGCTTGTGATGTGATCAGGGGAGACAGACGCCGGGACAGGCTGCTGCAGTTTCCTAGAAGCCTGGTGATGCACAACACCAGCTGATGAGACAGGATAGCTTTGGATCATGTTTCTATTATTTGTTGTTTTGGTCTGTCCAGGGTGGTAGCTAGCGAAAGGTCTTGAGGAGCATACTGATAATCCAGGCCTTTTAGACCCTTTTCTGTCAAGACCGACAGATTTAGAGGATGACCCAATTGTTATTTGGATTCCTCTAGATGCTGCAGATGAATGTAGTACATCCATGGACATGACAGCTGAAGTGCCTGCTTCCTTTTGAGGTCCAGGTAGTTTAGGGTCTTTTTTTGAAGGTTCTAAGCCAGTGCGGACCCGAAGGGCTTTCTCCAGTGCCCTCTCAAGCAATTCTATATCTTCCCTCTCACATCCTGTGAGATCTGTGTCTGGAGATAGCAACATGAAAACATTCGGTTACAGAAAAAGAGTTTTTCCCATTTATTTAATTGACAAGTATATCCACTGTGGCAATCCCTAACTAGAGCAGCCGAGAGAAGAAGAAGATAAAGATCTACACAATCAATACCATGAATACAAACATATGCACACAAGTAATTAAAAACAAGGTTATTTTACAACTTAAAATTGCCATAATAGAAACAATTACACCTGGTTGCTCTCATCTCTCTTTGCTACATTAACCAAAAATGCCAAAACAAGTTCACTTCTATTACTGTCAGAAATTTATCATTATGCTAGATATTTATTTTAATATTTAGCTAGAGTAAACATATGAAACTTACTATAAATGTGATTTTTTAAAATTATAAGTAGTTTGACTATTTTATTTTGTTAATTACCTGTAGCAGCATCATTTGCCAGTTCTTCCTCATCAGAGATTGCCTTGGATTGTGGTGTTCTGTGAGAAAAGACTTAATATGAATACACACTACAATTAAAATTTTAAAGTCTTTAAACATTCAGCCAGAACAAAATTAACAGACATGCTTGGATCAGCGTCATAAGTAAATACCATCTTATTTGCAGACAGACCACCGGCAGGCAACAGTTTAATATTCCGTTCTTATATTAGTGCATTGGTGAAGGGCTACAAGATGGTAATGAGGCCTGCTATGATGTATGGTTGGAGACGGTGGCTCTGACGAAAAGACAGGAGGGAGACCGAGGCAGCAGAAATGTTGAGATTTTAGCTGGGAGTGATCAGGATGGATAGGATTAGAAATGAGTACATCAGAAGGACTGATCAGGTTGAGAAGTTTGGAGACAAAGTCAGAGAGGCAAGGCTGAGATGCTTTGGACACGTGCAGATGAGGGATAGTGGATATATTGGACAAAGGAGTTGAAGATGGAGCTGCCAGGCAGGAGGAGAAGGAGAAGACCACAGAGAAAGTTGATGGATGTAGTGAAGGAGACCATGAAGTGGGTTGGTGTGACAGAAGAGGATGCAAGGGATAGGGCGAGATGGAGGCAGATGATTCGCTGTGGCGACCCCTAACGGGAGCAGCTGAAAGGAAGGAAGGAAGGAAGGAAAAAGAAAGATAGATAGATAGATAGATAGATAGATAGATAGATAGATGTTTTAAAGAGGAAAATTCTTTTGACAAATAGCTCACACATGCAAATCAAGAACCAAAATTATAAATATAAAATAAAATACAGCAAAACTGTATTTGTAATGTATATAAATTATAAAATATATAATAAAAATATAATTTATGTACAAAATAAAAATACAATAAATGACTTATAGCACAAAATCTAAATGTAAAATACAGCAGCAAAAATCTAACCCAAAGTGCTGCAAATAATTTAAAATACAGCAAATAACTTAAAATATATAAACAATAGATAAATAAATAGATGAAATACATTAGCAGTATTCAAAAAAACACAACACAATAATTACAGTGTGATGCTAAGTAGTCAAATAGATAAACAGCAATAGATACAAAAGGAGATTACTGGTTTAGTCCAGGCTAACTGCCTCTGATCTGGCAGAGGTTATATGAGATGAGATTTAGTGAGATAATCATCAAGACCACATGCAATAACTCTATGACTCTGATAATAGTTTAATTATTCACCTGGTGTAACAAAAGAATTTCTCGTACAAAGTACTGCTAATCTGATTATATTACAGAACAAGATACCACCTACAGTTCTGTGCAACAATAAGGCACTGCTGGGATTCGAACCCAGGATCTCCTGTTTACTAGACAGGCGCTTTAACCAACTAAGCCACAGCGCCAACCGGTATAACTAACCGATATGTATCCAATTCATAGACCGACTCGAGGGACTCTGTCTTTACAAAAGAAATTATTGTTCAGAAAAACTGAACCACATACTTACAAGCGCTTTAGCAGTTGTCTGTATAGTTGAATGCTGTCATTAATCCTCGCTTGCTCAACTCTGAGCGATTTGACAGCTTGCTCGACTGAGCACAGCAGCGACATGGCTGCGTCTGGAGGTATCACTGTATTACCTGACCTCTCGGCCGCAACAACATGAAACAAACGGTTGAGCGTTCAAATGCTGTTTTGAAGCTGTCGTGTGACTTATCCAAGACTGTAAATAACACTAGTAAGAAACATATCGCTGTTAGCCAGATATAATCGTCACAAGAAAACTCGTCCGCACTGACCCGCGAAACTCTCAAACCGTAACGGATGCGGAAGTCACATTCTCCCCTGTCCTGCCGAAAAAGCTCACCAGTGAGGAAATTTTCACGGAGCTAATCAATGCAAAAACACTTATGTGGCTTTTTGAAGTAAATACCCACTCCTTGTTATAAACTACCTACACGCCGAGACAAATTTTGTGACTATGTAGAAACAGAGAAGTAATACACTTCTCGCGGGAAGTGCCATGGTTACCAGGGACGCGGTTAGGTCCGCAAGTTTCAGGACAACGTCACAATTTTTTGTAATTTCGCCTCTGTAACACCACCACAGTGGATTTTAAATCAAACAGTCGAAATGTTATCAAAGGGCAGACTTTCAGCTTAAATTTAAGGGGTTTAACAACATTTTTACATGACCTGTTCAAAAATTATACCACTTCCAAACAAATTGGGATGCTGTGTAAAATATAAATAAAAACACAATGCAATGATTTGCAAATCTCAAAAGCCAATATTTTATTTACAAAAGAACATAGAACGCATATCAAATGTTACATTTTTTTACTATTTCATAAAAATGCTAGCTCATCTTAAATTTGATGGCAGCAATACCTCAAAAAATGGGACAAAGGCAACAAAAAGGCTGGAAAAGTAAGTGGTACTATAAGGAAAGAGCAGGAGGAACATATTACAACTAATTAAGTTAATTGGCAACAGACCAGTAATTGGATTGGGTATAAACAGAGCACCTTAGAGAGGAAGAGTCTCTCAGAAGTAAAGATAGGCAGATGTTCAGAGAGAGACTGTGAGAAATTGCATCTTCAAATTGTGGAGCAATTTCAGAATAATGTTCCTCAGTGTAAAATTGCAAAGACTTTGGATATTCCATCCTCTACCGTACATAATATCATCAAAGGGTTCTGAGAAGACATCTCCGTGTGAGGAGACATCTCCGTGTGCAAGGGACACGGCTGAAAACCAATATTGAATGCTAGTGACTTCTGGGCCCTCAGGCAACACTGCATTGCAAACAGACATGATTCTGTCATGGAAACCACTGCACTGGGTCAGGAACACCTCTAGAAATCATTGTCTGTTAACACAGTTTGTATCCACAAATGCAGATTAAAGATCTATCATGCAAAGAAGCAGCCATATGTGGACATGATCCAGAAATGCCACAATTGTCTCCCTGTTAAAGCTAATTTAAAATACTGAGGCAAAATGGAAAACCCTTCTGTGGACAGACAAATTCAAATTTGAAATTCTTTTTGGAAATAATAGACATATGCTGCATCCTCTGAACATAAAATGGAGAGGGACCATCCAGCTTGTTAGCAGCACTCAGGTCAAAAGCCTGCATCACTGATAGTATGGGGGTGCATTAGTGCCTATGGTACTGGCAACTTGCACATCTAGAAAAGAAACATCAGTGTTGAACAGTACATACAGGTTTTAGAGTAATCCATGCTCTTCTCCAGACAATGTCTTTTTCAGGGAAGGACTTGCATATTTCAGCAAGACAATTCTAAACCCTACACTACAGCTACTACCACAGCATAACTTCATAGGTGCTAGAGTGGCCTGCCTGTAGTCCAGACTTTTAAACAACTGGAAACATTTGGTACATCTTGAAATGCAAAATATGACAAAGAAGACAACAGATTGTTGAGTGACTGGAATCTTATATCAGACGAGAATAGGACAACATTCCTCTCCCAAAGGTTAAGCAGTTGGTCTCCTCAGTTTCCAGACATTTACAGACTGTTGTTAAAAGAAGAGGGGATGCAGCACAGTGGTAAATATGGGCCTGTCCCAACTTTTTTGAGACCCGTTGCTCCTGTCAAATTCAAGATGAACTAGTATTTTACATGAAATAGTACAATTTCTTACGTTCAACATTTGAAATGTTTTGTATGTTCTTTTGCAAATAAAATATCAGTTTATGAGATTTGGAAGTCATTACATTGTGTTTATTTATATTTTACACAGCATCCCACCCTTTCTGCAATTGGGTTGGATATAGTTCCTCATTTTCAGTAACTAAAAATAATGGGACATTGTACTGACAAGCAGTTTCATGAGCAGGTGAGGCCTTTACCCTCTTTTAACCTCATATTGAGGGTTGCAATGAACAGTTATCAAATGCAAATGCAGCACTTGGAATCAAATCCAGATCTTCTATCTGTTTAATTTGCTGGGAAATAACAAGAGAACAGGCCTCATGTGGCCATGAAACTGCTTTTCAGTAAGTTGTCTCATTACTTTTGAGCTTCTGAAAATGTGGGACTGAGTATAAAAATGGCTGTAATTTGTAAACAAAGCAATTCTTTAATCAGACCCCTTGAAGCTGAACATCTGTACTTCAATCATATTTTGACTGTTTTTGTTGGTTTTTTTAGTTCTTTTTTTATGACTGCTTATTAGCGTCATTCATTGGAGGGTTTTGTGAATGCATACCAATTCAGCTGCTCTTATTCAGCCAGAACTTTACTAATTTCTCATTTCCTACTTATACACTTGACTCATAAATGCATCATAATATCTGAAATACCAGTTTCAAATAACAAGAAGCGCACTGATCATTATTTTTATAAGAACCATTAAATGTTACAATGATATTCCCAAGTGGCCTGTTTACATTTACAGCTTTGTATATTGCACTATCTATGAGTGAGGCTTATTAGAATTGTTTGTAAAGGGGTGTAAACAGAGACAGATTATGAGTAACTCTTGGATAATTTCCTTTTGCTTTCCAGCTAATGAAACACAGAGAAATACACATATGAGCCCTCAACACTGAGACATTCAACTCACACATAGTTACATCACAAGACCACTGAACACAATTAATAAATTTTCTCATCAAAGTCTTATCAAGCTTCAGTGATAACGGTTACATTTCATTTCTATGTGCCAACTTGGTATTGTGCATACTGGTATAAGGGCACACAGAATGTCATCACATATATGCTTTATACATTATATAGACAAAAGTATTGGACAACCTACACATTGGAGCTACAAGAGGTTTTATGACATCCCATTCTAAATCCATAGTTATTAATATGGAGCTAACCCCCCCTTTGCAGCTGTAACAGCTTCCACTCTTCTGGGAAGGCTTGCTACATGATTATGGCCCATGTCTGTTTGAACTTTTGCCAGTTAATCCAGAAAATCATTTGTAAGGTCAGACACTGCTGCTGGGTGAGAGGACCTGGCTCACAATCTCTGTTCTAGTTCATCCTAAAGGTGTTCAGTGGGGCTGAGGTCAGAGCGGGCCAATAAAGTTCTTCGACCCCAAACTCATCCAACCATGTGCTTATGGACCTTGCTTTGTGCACTAGGGCACAGTCATGCTGGAACAGAAAAGAGCCTTCCCAAAACTGTTCCTGCTAAGTTGGAAAGCAAAGAATTGTCCAAAATGTCTTGGTAAGCTGAAGCATTAAGATTTCCTTTCACTGGAACTAAGGGGCCCAGGCCAGCCCCAGAAAAACAACCCCATTGCATTATCCCTCCTTCACCAATGTTTACAGTTTGTACAGTGCAATCGGGCAGGTAAAATTCTCTCAGTGTCAGCAAAACATTGATGACTTTTAGGCACTATGGGCCTCAGCTCTTGGGAATCCCTCTCTGTAAATTTGCATGATCTTCCTGGCTGAGTTGCTGTGGTTCCTAAATGGTTCCATTTCATTATAATAACACTTCCTGCTGATCATGAAATATCTAGAAGGGAAGAAAGTGGCATCCTATCACAGAGCCAGACTCTAATGCTGTGAGTTTAGAAGAAACCATTCTTTCACAATTGTTTGTAAAGACAGCATGTATAGCAGCTGGTTAATTTTATACACCAGTGGCGACATGACTGAATGACAAACCTGAAATCAGTGATTAAGTGGTGTGGCCCAATACTTTTGTCCTTATGTCCTCAATAAAAAAATCCATGTTTACTTAGTTTTCTTCCATTTATATCATGGACATGTGAAGTAAAACAGGTGTGACGTTTCACTTTTCTGTATTTTTGCCATTTTAAAAATCATCTGGCTTAATGAACATGCTCACATTTATTCTGCTCTGCTAAATGTCATAATGTGAAGAAAAGCATCAGATCCCAGCAGGTGTCATGCCAAAGAGTGGTAGGATGACCATGTGCTACATTTCAACATGATATCACGTATGGAACCTGGCAAACAAAACAAAATAGCAAGGAAATAGACAGACAGAATCTTTCAGTAAGATAGCTGTCAGTGTTTAAGAAAAAAATGGTTTGTGAGGAAACTCAGTGGTAAATTCTTCTGTCTATTTCAGACCAGTCCTCCTCCCCTATGAACCGCATCAGTAGTCCAAAAGCACTTCCCAAAGCAATTTAATCTAATGGTAACAGCTTTCTGGTCCCACTGGTGGGAAGTGAATCATCTTGTTAATTCCCCCCCCGCCGCCTCCTGTGGCTCAGTACCAGAATGGGGGGAGAAGCACTCAGCAGCCCTCCTGCCAACCTCACATCTGACAGTGCACCTGGCTGCCACATCAATATCAGGCTCTAACAATCGCACTCACACATATGCAGACACACACATGCAGACACACATGCAACATGCAACAGGGTTTTCAACTATACCTTGTGTAAAACAAGTGAAGGATGAATCTACTCAGTAACAAGAATGAATTGGATTTTTTTGTTTTTGAAGAAGAACGTGAGATCAGTGGGCTAAAATTTATGTGTCTGGGGCGAGCACACACAGTACCCACTGTGAAGGTAAAGGACTATCCACTTCTATTTTCCCACATAACACACCTTTAATTTATTATTTCCCTGTGGTATATCAAGTTTCATCTGACGTTTTATCTTGAATCAAGGTCAAACTTCCTACTGTAATCCCCCAGTAGCCAGGATTTAAGAAATCATCTTATTCTTAGTTTCTGATTTTACCAAATTAACAATTGCAAGTTAAAAACTTTGAAAGTTTTACTATGAGAAAAAAATGCACCAGTTTGTACCAAATATCTATCCATCCATCTTCTACTGCCTTTCCAGGGGTCCGGGTCGTGGAGGCAGCAGTTCAAGCTAAGAAGCCCAGACTTTCCTCTCCCCAGCCACCTCCTCCAGCATTTCAGGGGGGACACTCCATACTCCTGAAGCACCCCCCACAAGAAACCATGACGAATGCTTTCTCCAAGTCCTGAAAGCACATGTAAACTGGTTGGGCAAACTCCTACAAACCCTCGAGTATCCTTGAGCAGGTGAAGATGTGTCACGACCAGGATGAAAACCACATTGTTCCTCCTGAATCCCAGGTTAGACCAACAGCCAGGCTCTCCTCTTCAGTACCTCAGCATAGACCTTCCCAGGGAAGCTGAGGGGTGTGATGTCTCTATAATTGGAACACACCCTCTAGTCTCCCTTCTTGAAGAGGAGAACCATCACCCCACTTTGCTATGCCAAAGGTACTGTCCCCAACTTCTATGCAGCGTTGCACAGATGTGTCAACCAGGACAACCCTACAACATCCAGAGCCTTGAGGTACTCAGGGCATATCTCATCCACACTTGGGGCCCTGTCACCAGAGAGTTTTTTAACAACTTCGGCAACCTCAGCCCCAGAAATAGGTGAGTCATCCCCCTCATCCTCAGGCTCTGCGTCTACTACTGGAAGACATGTCAATGGGATTGAGGAGATTCTCAAAGAATTCTTTTCACCGCCCGATACTATTCCCAGTCGAAGTCAGAAGCTCTCCATCTGTAACTGCTTTCCCCTTCTGAGTAGCTGGATGATTTGCCAGAATATCTTCAAGGCTGACCGGAAGCTTGTTCAATGGTCTCGCCAAATTCCTCCCACACCCCAGTTTTAACCTCTGCAACTGCCCAAGCTGCACTCTGCTTGACCTGCCAGTACAACAGCTGCTTCAGGAGTCCCACCAGCTAACTAAGCTCGGTCTCTTTCTTGAGCTTGATGGCCCCCCTCACCTCTGGCGTCCACCATTTGGTTTGGGGGTTACCACCACAAGAGGCACCGACAACATGTTTTTAGACTTCATGATTCCAGTCTCTCTCAGAATGTGGTTGAAGTTTTTCCGAAGGTGGGAGTTAAAGACCTCTCTGACAGATGTTCCCAGCACACACTCCCTATGCGTTTGGATCTGCCGGGTTGGAATGGCATCCTCCTCTGCCTTTGGATCCAACTCACCACCAGGTTTTGATCAGTTGACGGCTTTGCACCTTTCTTCACCTGAGTGTCCAAAACATATGGTCACAGGCCTGATAACAATATCGACCATAGACCTGCAACCTAGGGCATCCTGGTGCCAGGTGCATTAATGGACACCCTTATGCTTGAACCTGGTGTTTGTTATGGACAAACTGTGATTAGCATTGAAGTCCAGTAACTGAACACCGCTTGGGTTCAGACCAGGCAGGCCATTCCTCCCAATCACAACCCTCCAGGTTTCACTGTTGTTACCTACATGCATTTAGCAAGCCAGGGATTGGACCACAAAAGTTTCTGCCTTTGACTGTCACCCAGTACACATAGCATGACCCCTGCAGGTGGTGAGCCCATTGGAGGGTGGACCAGTGTGGCTCGTTCAGGCTGAACCTGATCACGCTCCATAGGCAGAAACCTGGTCACCAGGTGCTTGCCATCAAGCCCCTCCCCAAGTAACCCCATATCAGGAAAGGTACATTGCATCCTTGAATTTTTAATTATCATGGGAATCCATTTGGATCACTTAGTCTGGCTCTTCACCCAGGACCTGTTTGCCTTGGGAGGGTTAAACTGGAAGGGTAGAATATTGTGCAGTAAGCCATGTGAAAAGAAAGATAGAGACTAGAGAACAACTTCCTTAAAACCTCTGAACAACAGCTGATGAGATTATTTAAAAACACGGCAATAAACACCATCATTACAGAGATAATTGCTGCTGAACGCAGTGATGGTTTTATCAGGTTATATAATTTCTAATACTGTGGCCTTAGAGAGCGACAGAAGGTTTTGCCAAAACCATTTCCAGATTTGTAATTGCTGTTGCACTTTAAAATGTAATAAAATCAGGAAATAATTTCCCCTTTTATTTATCCCCAAAGGAAAAAAAAACATGATTTGTATGAGCTTACAGATCTGTTCAAACTGTGAGTAAAAAGAACAACAGTCACTGTTGGCACAACATTGTCTGTGTTTGGTGGGAATGCCATCTTGTGGTTATTCTCTTCCAGGCTTTTGATGGTCTTGGTTCTTCAGGGTTCCAATATGTGTAGTTTAAAAATTATGATGTCTAACATACTATATCTACCAGTAAGATACATGAGCATTGTAATGAGAAATTAACTACATACTTGATATTGATTGCCATGAGAAATCGAATCAGTAAAGATTTTTGCCAACTGCTTAAGGTTTTCTTCTGATTAATCAATATGTAGTATCATGCAGAGGTGACAAAAGTACACACATTCCTTCCTCAAGTAGAAGTATGTCATGGTCCACCTTTAGTTTGGGTTTTGTGTGTGTTGTTTGAGTTCAGTTTGTCTCATTTCTTGCCCCATGCCTTGCCTGTTCTCCTCTGTTAGTGGTCTCCGTCTCTGTCTGC
>VUQH01015405.1:27351-39016 GCA_015106775.1 Etroplus canarensis
GGGGGGGGGGGGGGGGGGGGGGGGGGGGGGGGGGCCACCCCCCCCCCCCCCCCCCCCCCCCCCCATCTGCATCCCTCGACTCCCCTTCCTCCCCCCTCTCTGTGTCTCTCTCCCACAAACTTGCATCGCGGTGAGGTGACCCTGGTTTAATGTGAGTTGAAAAGGTCACTCCGGTCCTGTCCACTGATTCAGAAAGGCCCTCCTAGGCCTGTTTGCATGGCTGCGCATCAGTGTAATACCTTGAGACACCAGGGACATTCACTGTTTACACCACTGACACCTCTCTCTCTTTCACACACACACACACACACACAAGTTGGAAAAAAAAGGGGGAAAAAAAAGCACAAAATCAAAGGAAACGGCGTGTCTGAGTGGGTGTCAAATCTAAACGCTCCCTGTTTGAAATCATCCTGGCGCAGTAAACTGCACTGTGCGACCGACCTTCTTCTGCACGCATGTTTGCGGTTAATGAGGAAAAAGAGAGAAGAAAACAGCAACTGCAACAGAGCCAAGATGTGATTTGGGGTGCCATCAAAGTGGACACGTTCTAGTAGAAAATATAAAGGGGGAATGCATTTCATGGATGGCGGCATACTGTACAGGGAGGTGGCCACGTTCAGCCCTTTGGGCGTGTATGATGTTCATACAAGTGAAACAGATTTGGAAACTGTTTGAAATTCATATCACCAGGACACTTAACTACAGTTGTGAGAGCACGATGCAGGCGGGATGAACACCAGCAGACTTGCACTGCTAACACGGGTTTACTATTTGCAGCACATTTTTTATTTACTAGTGCAGTCCCCATCCAGGGACGGTCGCACATGTTTCGCAGCGGCAAATTACAAATGGTTGTGAAATGCATCACGTGCAGGCAATTGTAATGTTACTGTTGTAAAAGGGGAAACCTAAAAGGGTACTCTCACTGAATGCATGTGTGTGTGTGTGTGTGTGTGTGCGTGCGTGTGTACACACAGCTGTTTGAAAGAATATGACTGAAGTCATTTGTAAAAAAAAACAAAAACAAAAAAACTCAAATATGATTAGGTAAGAAAAGTGTTTTTCACATTTGTGTGGTAAAAACAAAAGGTCCCGGATTTGATTCCAGGTGGGGACACAAGCCCTTCTCACCATAAAGGGTTGTGTCCAGAAGGGCATCCGGCGTAAACCCTTTGCCAAATTAACAATGCAGACTAATTCGCTATAGCAACCCCATCTGTCTCCATCTCACCCTATCCCTTGCATCCTCTCCTGTCACTCCAACCCTCTGCATGTCCTCATTCACTACATCCATCAATCTTCTCTGTGGTCTTCCTCTGCTCCTCCTGCCTGGCAGCTCCATCTTCAACATCCTTTGTCCAATATATCCACTATCCCTCCTCTGAACATGTCTAAACCAGCTCAGTCTTGCTTCCCTGATTTTGTCTCCAACCGTCTCAATCTGAGCTGTCCCTTTGGTGTACTCATTTCTAATCCTGTCCATCCTGCTCACTCCCAGCGAAAATCTCAACATCTTCAATTCTGCCACCTCCAGCTCCGCCTCCTGTCTTTTTGTCAGTACCACTGTCTCCAAACCATATGTCATGGTAGGTCTCACTGCTGTCTTGAAAACCTTCCCTTTCACTCTTGCTGCTATCCTCTTGTCACAAAGTACCTCAACACTTTTGTGCTTTGTCCGTTGCTTTGGATGGTTGATCCCAGGTATTTGAACTGATTCACCTTCACTACCTCTACTCCCTGCATCTGCCTCCCTCCCACCCACGCACATCTACTCTGTCTTGCTTCTATTGACTTTCATTCCTCTTCTCTCCAGTGCGTACCTCCACCTCTCCAGGCTCTCTTCTTCCTCCTCACTACAGAACATGAAGTCGCCTGCAAACATCATAGTCCACGGAGACTCCTGCCTGACCCCATCTGTCAATCTGTCCATCAGCATTGCAACACTCCTGTCTACTTTCTTCACCTCCCTGACTATCCCTCTTTCTTTGCCTGTCTTGCTTAATTTGAATACTTTCCTGTACTTCCTCATTCCACCACCAAGTCTCTTTGTCTTCTTTCCTCTTGGCTGTTTTGCTATCTACACCACAGTAGAACAGTTTGAATCCCCCTCTGGTGTTCCTAGCCTTACTTCCCCTCCAACTGGTCTCTTGTACACACAATATATCTACCTTCCTTCTCTCCATCATATCAGCCAGCTGTTTCCTTTTACTAGTCATTGTCCCTACATTTAAAGTCCCTACTCTCACCTCTGCCCTCCTACTTTTCCTTCTCTCTCTCTGCCTCCTAACACGTGTTCCCCCTCTCCAGGTTAGGTTATGGTTAGGATCCTTCAATAATGTTGAGGTCTGGGCTCTAGGGAGGCCAAGTCCATCACTGATAGTGTTCCATTATGTGTTCTTCTATCCAGGTAGGTTTTTACCGCACCGACACTGTGTTTGGGATCATTGTTATGCTGAAAAATTAATCTGCCTTTTTAGATGGTTTCCAGATGGTTTCCATTGGTGGATTAAACTCTAATGGTATTTTCTGCATTCACAATTCCATCAATTTGGCAAGATCCCCAGTGCCACTGGCTGAAATGCAGCCCCGAACTATGACAGAACCTTCACAATGTTTTACAGTTGACTGAAAACAGTCAGTGTTCTATTTCTCTCCTGACCTCCTCTTTACATATTGATTATGATTTAAACAAAAAAAAGTCAAATTTGCATTCGTCACTCCATAAAACCTGTTGCCCTTTCAGTCCAGTTCTTGTGTAATTTGGCATATCTCAGACTTTCTCCCTGTTTCCCTTCCAAAAGATTGGCTCCTCAACAGCTAACCTTTCACTGAAACCATTTCTGATGAGGCTTTGGTGAACAGTAGATAGATCAGCTGAAGGGTCAGATGTATCTCTCAGGTGTGTCTCTCAAGGGCATAACTTTCAGATGCTGTTTACAGGTAAGTGCACAGCATGGTGAGATATGCAAAGTTTTCTCATAACACCTTGTTGGTGCCTATCAGGCTCTATTATCTTTGGTGTTTTTTTGTAGATTCAGCTAAAAAAATCAAAATAAATTATGGGACCGCCAGTGACAAAGCACCAAAAGATACAATTTAAAATGATTCCTTTGCTGTTTTCTGTCATCTATAGACACAACACCCGTTCATCCCTATTTTTAGGTGCTTTTTTTGCACTTGAATGGTTCATATGTCCGTATTAAGTGGCTTAAAAACAACATTCCTCTTAACATTCCCCTTATGTTAAACAACCGTTCTTAAGGTCCAAAGAAAACTTTGAAAGACCTTCAGAAAACCTGGAGAACTCTTGCTGTGGAGCTCTTTTTTTAAAAAACATTACAAGACATTCTGGCTCTTTGGGAGCAAAATATAAAGGAATGAGTGCTGGCTTGAGACTTTTGCACAGTACACTACAGTCTGTGGTTCTCTCAAAGAAGAGCAGCAGCCACAGCAGGGGTGTCAAGCTCATTTAACTTATCTCATTTTACTTACGTTGGTGTAGTATGGCAGGCCATTAGTCATATCTGTGTCAGTATGAAGATTGTAAAAGTGACAATGATTCAGACCTCTGGGCTCAGATGAAATTAATAGTTGAGATTCTCGTGGTGTGATCCATTGTTGGGGCATTTTCCACATTTTGCAAAAGCCTCTACTGGGCCTGGTTGGTCCTTTTGGCGGGGCCCCAGGCCATTTGTTTGACATTCCTGCTGGAGGGGAAGCACTGGTAACAGAGAACAACTTCCAGCCAAAATATCGCAGCTGCTCATTCAAATGATGTCAAACTCAGCACTGTGCTTGCAAGTTTCAGATGAGTTCTTGTGGAGATAGGAGAAGAACAGACAGATGGGTGAGGATTTCTCAAATTGTTAGCAAAATGTTTCACAGCTCAACCACGGTCCACCTTTAAAATCCTGGACTGCTCGCGTCTGTGTTTCAATAACTGAATGCCACGTCTGTGTCCTGTGGCTCTGATGGTGACTGTACAGTGCAGAGGGAGCATTAGTATGTATTAGCTGGCAGATGGGTTCCAGTCCTCCCCTGGTGCTCCCTGTAATGATGAGCCATGTTCCTGTTTATCACACAGGACACACTCAACTCTCCCCTCATCTGCTTTTGTCTCAATCACCCGTTCTTCTTTCTGCCGTCCTCATCTTTTTATTTTTATTTTTTTCGCCACAAGAAAAGTCTGTCTTTACCACGCAGCATGCCACATGCACCGTGCTTCTTTCATGTCCATCCCTCTGGTGAACGCTGCCCCACAGGAAATGTCTCCATCTTTACCTTCAAACGCGCTCATCAAGTTTACATTTGCATGCAAAAAACCCTCTGAAGTAGCTTTGGTTGCATGATGGCTTTGTAGCGCTCTGGGGAGAAGTAAGGACTACAATAACAACACGGTGCATTGCGTTAACTACCGCACACTCTTAACGGGCCGTCCCCCAAGGTAAGTCACAAAGTCTGCACAGTTGCGTACCGCAGATGGTTGACTTGTGTTAAGAAATGCAATAAAGATAACTATCGTAGCTTTTATTTTGTCTTGAGTAAAATGTTGGCAACACTTTAAATTGAAAGTACACATATTCACCATTTTAAAGTTTTCTCCTCTTCACACGGCAAAAAGCAAGAAAAAATGAAGGTCTGTTTCTCTTCCCACTCAGGGGTGAAAGAACAAAGTCAGCACAAGTAGAGCCATCTCCTTTATTAATGAGCCACTTCTGAGACTTTCAAACAGATCTATTAAAAGATTTTTTTTCTACTCACTTCAAGGCGAAAAAAACAAATGTACTGCCTGAACTTGCTGTCTAACTTTCTGCTGACATAGCTCTTTTTTTTTGGTGTGTGAAGGATCAAACAGACCATCAACCGTAACTCCACATATTTGTTATCGCACTGAATCCGTGTGGATTAATAAAAACAGTTAGTGAGATCGTTATGTGCAAGAACTCGCAGGGAAGATATTCGTAGTTATTGGGACTTTATTACTACTTGTGGTTTTGCTCTGTTAACCCCCTCAGCCCTCTGAGGTTTAAGTCTTCACTAGTGATGACCCCAATGCCTAACCCTAAACCCAGGCTATCAGAAAATTTATTTGTTTTTTTGTTAAATGTTCTTTCAAATCCTGGTAACCAGAGAGTGAAGAAACTTAGCACTATTATAGACATTTTTCCCCAAAAAAAGTCTAGCTTGTCTTTTTCCAGAATATGCACAGTCACCTTGCAAGCAAATCCCAGCGGGGACATGAGTCCCTTCCACCAAGGGAGGGTTGCAGCTAATGTGAAAACTGTTTCAAGTCACTGATACGTATTCATCTGCTGTGGCGACCCCTTGGGGAGCAGCCAAAGGTGCTCTAGAGTTAGGGTAGGGTTAGAGTTACCTCCTATAATGACGTAGAGCTTAACCCTTTGAGGTCTCTCTGAGGTCATCATCAGTGATGACCCCAACCTTAATCCCAAGCCTAACTCTAACCTAAGGCAATCAGAATATTTAATTTTTGCTTCTATTAAATTATTCTGTCATGTCTTGACAATTAGAGCATAAAGATTGCGTGCTATTCTAGTTGGCAAACATCAAAAACTTTATTTTTTTACCCAAAAGAGTCAGTTTTGCCTTTAGCCAAAATATTGGATTAGGGTAGGGTTAGACAGGATTAAGGTTATCGCTTGTGATCACTTAGATCTCAGAGGGTTATTATTGTTTTCTTTTTTTCCACTTGGGTAAGTTGCTTCAAAGTGTGCAATAAAAATCCGCCTCAGTGAAGCACAGTGGCTCGCTAAACGCCTGTAATAAAATCAGACACTTATTTTATGACAGTGATGTCAGAGATCTGTTTGAACCTGACACCATTAAACTCTGTGGAGAAACATAGCAAGTCGGTATGAAAAGAAGCCTTTGAAATCTCAGAATTGTCAGTCCCTTGTCATTACCCTCACATCATGACAGAGATTCAGCAAATTAATGTTTTAGTAATACTCCATGTTAAGTTACTTTTCCTTTAATGACCTCCTAATTGCTGCTTATCAAGAGTAAATAACGAAGGAGTTGAAGATGAATTATGATCATTATATTTCTGACAGAACAGTGTCCTCCATAGTGGAGTGGTTTATAGATTTGGCACACACATGACAGATCCCCAGTTCGCAACTAGGAGGAGACAAAAGCCAAGGCTTGTGGGGGGGGGTCACGAGCCTCTGTACTCCTAGTGCTGGTTCCAATCCCGCATCAATGTGAGAGTTACATCAGTATGGGCATGCAGCGTAAAAATCTATGCCAAATTACATATGCGTGTTCATCCCTTGGGAGAAAGGGAGGAGCTGAAAGTACCTTTTGTACACAATTGACAGAACACGGATCAGTGATGAAAGCTGTAACACTGAAACCAAACCTCACCAGAGAAAATTACGCACTCCACTGTGATTGTACTGGAAGTTATTTGAAGCTTTGTGCTCCTTCTGTCCAGTTCCGCTTTTTCTCATCTTCATACATAGTGTGGTGAAAGTTTATTTGTATACAAAACCCGAGCAGCCATGCCTCTGAATTGCACGGTCTGATTGGCTGTGATGGCATCCACTGACATGTCAGAATCGGTAACATGAGTCTACACGTCACCACCAAACATGTTAAATAAGAACCAACAGATACACATGTATGTAGAAGCAATGCTGTTAGGTAAAGAGGAAGATTATTCAAATACTGACAAAGGCTTGCTGGATAGCCCTATTTTTCTAGTTTAACCCTCTGAGGTGTAGGTCATAGTAGGTGGTAACCCTAACCCTAAGCTAACCCTATATTTTGCTAAAAAGTCAAAACAGACTCTTCTGGAAAAAATATTAATGCCTTTGATGT
This sequence comes from Etroplus canarensis, assembly GCA_015106775.1. Lineage (NCBI taxonomy): Eukaryota > Metazoa > Chordata > Actinopteri > Cichliformes > Cichlidae > Etroplus > Etroplus canarensis. The sequence continues at coordinate 34,195 of VUQH01015405.1, forward strand.
ATGCCACTTAAAATGACTATTCTTTGTTTACCGAATGTCAAGGTTTGGGAGAAGAATTAAATAAAAACAACAAATTCATAATCTAATTGCCTAGCATTAGGGTTAGGGTTTGGTTGTCATCAGTGATGACTCAGAGTTTAGAGGACTAACAGCGAAGAAACAGAATGGAATGTCTCTGGTGCAAAGGAGCAATGAAGCTCAAAAGACTAAATGACATTTGGAATCCTGTACAATCCCCTTTGTTTAATTTAACTGTCTGAGGTCTAAGTCATCAGTGACAACCCCAAACCCAACCCTAACTTTAACTCTCAGCAATAAGCATGAGTACTAGACAAGCCGCTCTCACGCTGTGGCGACCCCTAACGTGAGCAGCCGCAAGAAGAAAAAGAAGACCACACAAGCCTTTCACACCATGGAGGGTTGTATCAGGAAGAGCATCCGGCGTAAAATCTCTGCCAAATTACCAAGGTGGATTAATCCTTAACGTACTGTACCTTCGGCTGCTCCCTTGTATCCTCCCCAAGGGGTCGCCACAGCAGATTAACATGCATTGGTAATTTGCTCTTCCTGACACAACCCTCCATGGGCTTGTGTCCCCACCTGAAATCAAACCAGGGACCTTTCGCTCGTAAGGCAAATGTGTAAACCACTACACTACATGGACACTATAGACCAAAATTACTCTGACACATACAAAACTATTCACATTTTTTCCCAAAAAAGCCAGTTTTGCCTTTCTCCAAACTACAGTTATGTAGGTTTAGGGTTATCACTATTAACAATAACCCTAACCCCATACTATCAGAGTATGTAAGTGTATGATGTTAACCACACAAAATTTGGAAATGATCCAGCAAACAAGTCAGCTCACATAGTGGTAAGTTTTCTAACAGACAGACGGACCTCAAAAATGATATCAGTTCTTCTGCCCATCATGTTGATCAACCATACAAGCACTGACAAGGATCCAGGACCCCAATAAGCTCTTAGGGAAGTAATGGGATTATAAATGACCACCCCATGTGACCACAACCTTTGACCCCATGACCTCAAATAAATATTTTCAGTTTTTCTACCCATCATAGCAATTATGTACATGAAATCTGTCTAGGCTCCAGCTGCCCGGTAAGCTATTATGATGGTGACAAGAATTTCATTAATGATCCTGTGTGACCTTGACCTTTGACCGCTCCTAGACATTATCCGATCTTCTAATCATCATAAGTACATCAGAAGCACAGGTTGGTAAAGATCCAGCAAACGAGTCAGCTCCTGTAGTGGTAACAAGATTTGTAATGGACGGATGGGCAACATGGAAAACATAATGCCTCTGCGGCGGTGGCATAAAAAAGATCACTCAAGTCTTAACAATCAGAATAAAGAAAATAATCATTCTAACTGACAGGCATAAAAACCTACTTACATAATTTTTTTCCAAACCACTGGATTAGGGTCAGAGTTTAGGGTTGGGGTCATTATCGATGACACTTCAGACCTCAGAAAACTGAATTCAAAAGTGGCGGTGGGTGCATCAAGGTGGGCAGATGCACCACATTAGGAGTACTTTGGGTACTTTACACCTTAAGTCTCTCGTGTACCTCACACCTGAGATACAAGACTCAAGTGGAGGTCTCTGCCTTACTTTTTTGCTCACTGGGTCTGATTCAATTGTGATACCCTTCTTGTAAGGATCATTTCTCATGTGCAACCGTCTCCTAGAATGAACTTTGAACACAGCAGAATAATACTGGAAAGTCAGCAGTCACACTGAATATCTGTTTTGATTATAAGTGACAATATGTAAACTTTGAAGTGAAATATAAAACTTTTAAATTGAAATCAGATGGATAAAAATAAATCATAGTGGAGTCAGATTTGGAGGTCAGAAATTAACATAAAGATGGGAGGGAAATTTGAGACCCTTGAGAGGCAGGAATTCCCTAAAGCTCTTGCATTTTTGGCCCCTTGACATCCCACTTCCCTGCCTGTGATCTTCCGGATAACAGAAATCATTTTTCTGCACTTTGCCTGTTTTAGCTGCTGCATTAAAAGCCTCCTGCATTGCTCAGTTTCTTCAGTGCTTTCTTCAGAAATGTGGTTTTATTGGAAATACTATAAGAGCAACTGGGACTCCAGCCTTTCAGAGGTCTGGAAGGCCCTCTGGGATGATTTTGTCACTTTTGAGCCTCACAGCAAGAGGTTCCTGGTTTGAATCCACCAGCTGGTCAGCTTTGGTCCTTCTGTGTGGAGTTTGCGTGTTCCTCCTGTGCTTGCGTGGGTTCTCTCTGGGAACCCTGGCTTCCTCCCACAGTTCAAATATATGCAAAAGGGGGTTCGGCTGATTGGCGATTTTAAATTAACCATAGATGTGAACAGTTGTCTGGCTCTCTGTGATGGGCTGGTGTGACCTGTCCAGCGCGTACCCTGCCTTTTCCCCCGTGAGCACCTCCTGCGACCCCGAACTGGATAGGTGGAAGAAGATGGATGCATGGAAACACTCTGAACTGCCCTATTCTTGAAATGTGCTTTACAAATAGTTACCTGGCCTTTTTATTGCTGTTCGTTGCCTTTGCACAGGGCAGCTTTAACCATCACTGTCACGAACAGCGTGGTTCAGGAGACGCTGTTCATGAATGTGTGTTGATGTATATGTGTAAATGTGGTATTTAGAAATATTTGCATTTCCTTAACCTGCAGGCCCGTGCACAGCACAGCGAGAACCTCTGCCCTTACACACAGATGTGTCATAGTTCTACACTCCCTCATCTCACGCAGCATTCTTCCTGCACCCGTGCTCGCTTTTTTTCCCCCCACTCTTCACCACCATGACCTCCGTTGAGCAAACTGCTCTGCAGGTTGGCTACCCTTCCCCCCGCTCGGAGGCAGCAGGTAAACAGCCCGGCTTTGAGTGATTATCCAAAGAATATCCTGACATGCCTCCCCAGGCTATGCTTGCAACAAGCCATATCGAGGCTGAACCTGTGGCCCAAACCTTCCTTCCATAACACACACACACACACACACACACACACACACACCACCCTCAGGGCTCTCACTTCTAACCACCTGCACTGCTTATGGGAGCAAAATGCGGCCCGGTAACAAGTGTGCTGCAAGTATGTGCCGCTACTGCAATCCCCAGCAACAAAGCAAGCAATACTAGACAGTGGGGAATACAGAGACAGTCAATTATGACAGGAGAGCTAAATTAGCATCATTCTGAGACAGATGGTGGATGTAGCTGCGGGTTGAAACATATGGACATGCAAAAAGCGCAACGATTGGCCATCAATTCAAACACAACCTGTGCCACACTTCCAGCGCGCGTGCGCGCACACACGTTTCCGCACAAGCGTCGACGCACGAACATGCACACAGTTCCCGTCTGTCACTTCAGTTACGAGTGCCTTAGGGCCTGAGAAATGTTGGGTGGACAGATGATGCAATAATGTCATATTATGGATCAGAGCAATAAATGTAGGCCACAGAGGCTGATATCTCTGTTTCTACTGTGAAAAACACACACCAAGAGAGTATCAGCAGCCGTGTGAGTGGAATCACACATGATATATATGTGGCAGTAATCTTGAATGATCTGAAAATGAAAAGGGAGAAACGTGATTCCGTTTTTAAAGCTCGGAGGCAAGTTTGATATTTTATAATTGCGATCCTTTCTTCCCCTCTTTCTACCATTTCACCATTCTTCTTCCTCAGCTCTCCGCCTCCCGCTTTATAAAGCGTAATTGAGGGGAAGCGATACTAATCTATGTGTGTCTCCATGACTGACACAAATGCATTTACTCCTACCCCACAGCATTTCTCACTCACTCACTCACTCTCACGCACACACACCATTAAATACACAGGACCTATATATGTCAGCGCGACTGAGTGCTCGCTCCACACCTTCAACGTACGCGGAGGAAAAAAGTGAATTTGAAGCAAGACTGCAGTCACAGTGGCTGTGATGAGTTTGGCATCTACATGCAGCGTGGCTTAATGGCATGGATGTTGTGGATTGGCATGTACGTTCGTGGCAGCTCCAGCTAAGATACTTGGGACTCCTGTCTGGGAGCTGGAGATGATGTCTTAGCCTTAGGGCTGAAAGATGGGGTGGCGTTCGGGCCTGATGGCAAAGTTCCTTGACGTGCGCAGCTACAACTACTGTGAAAGAAATCTGACATTTTGTACAGCACTTCAGGTATCCGAATACATCAGAATTCACACTAAGAACCATGACAAGTACATGACAAGAATTAGGTGTTGGCTGACTGATGAAAGAACGGGAACGGGGGCTGTGGGGTAGGATAAACCAAGAAAAAAATAGGTTTACTTAGCTTTTTTAGTTACTGGAATGGATATCTACAGTACCTTTAAAGTGCTGCCATAAGACCTCATGACCTAAATGCATGTAATACATCAAAGTAAGAGGCATTAATGGTAATGAAAAACTGGTATCAGTTTCTGATGCATGTTATGGGAATATGAGACTATCTTTTCTAATCTCTAGAGTTAGGTATCTTTATATTCATATGAAGGCAAGGGATAGGATATGGTTAACATTTGTAGTGTGTCCTATAGGAGTGCTATACATAGTTCCCACAGACATGCTTTTTGGTCACATGACCTCCTTAGCGACGCCATCTTTGTTGGCAAGCTGTACTTGTTTACACATACTGCTGTTTATCTCCCCCGTGAATTTTAAACTGTTTTGATGTCAGATTCAACTTGTGATCAAAATCATGAAAAGGCAAAAGGAGAAAGACTGAGCAGAATCATTAAGTATGGAGGATAGAAAGAGATACAATGAGAAAATCAGCTT
>VUQH01015416.1:7857-34058 GCA_015106775.1 Etroplus canarensis
CTGTCAAGGGTGCTGGGAGTTCCCGTGGATGGTGCATTTGCTTTCGTTCCCTTGCTGAGAGTTTAATGTAAAACACAAACAAAAAGAATTTGTCAGAAAATGGTTTGAGGCACATTACACAGAGCTGTGAGTAACAGGTTTTTTTTCACTCTGCTAAACAAGCTTGGCTAGCTCTGTTTCCCAGCAGCCTTTTTCATGTTTCTGCTTACATCAGCTTCTTTAGAAGATATGTCACTCCTAAACCCCACTAAGCCCAAAGAACAAAACACAGGCAGGATTGTAAGAAACAAAAACACATCCATTATCTCTTTTGTCCTCAAACGGGCTGTAATTTATCCCCGCAATAATGATTTATAATATCGCCTTGAGTTTAAATGGTTTTCTGGCTCTTTTCCTCTGATTGAAATCCATTCACACCTTATTTACTGTCGAGTTGTTGCACTTAATTACATTGTATTTCCCTTCTAACCATCTTTTGAGCTTCGTTTCATGAGATTATTTGTATTCACTCTCCTAGCTCAGCTTTCTTTCAAAAAGTGTACCAAGTTTCTTTTCAAAGGTTACAGTTTAGTATCTTTTTTTTTTCTTCCCAGAAAGAGAGGTATATCCAAGAGCTTAATTAAAAATGAAATGTATATAATAGGCCTACTGAAGCTGTACATAAATGCTGACATGACACAAAACTGTTTATCAGGTAAAATTTTAACCCAGTATTCAAACCCAGGGCTGCCAAAAATGACATGTACATACATGGAGGTACCAGAACTGCACATTTGTAAAGACAATCCCTACAGACTCCCATGTTACATGTTTACAGCCTGGTATAAAAAAAATGTTGGGTCTCTGTGGATAGTTTTTCTTTTTATGATGGGTTATTTTAAATAAGTTATAACCAATTTTTCTTCCATAAATAGCTCCACACTCCAGAGCCTTTACAGTCAACCTGTATCACATTTTGTTCTTTACTTTCATAAATGCCATCTTGTCTCTTGCATGTCCATGTGTCACAGTGATTGTACCTTCAGCTGCTCCCTTGTATTTTCCCCAAGGGTTGCCATAGCAGATTAATCCACACTGGTAATTTGGCAGAGGTTTTAGGGAGACGGGCTTGTGTCCCCACCTGGAATCGAACCATGGACCTTTTGCTTGTAAGGTGTATGTGTAAACCACTACACTACAGGGTCACCTAGCTATGTGTCACACTTTAAAAAAAAAAAAAGGTTATGAAAATGTCTGCTAATTGGAGTCACTGAGTTAGAACTGGACCTGGAACATTTTAATTATCTGATAAATTATATAGCTTGTTGTGAGTTTGCGTCCATCCAAGAAGCATCACTTTTGATTAGTGAAAATTTATTTTATCTGTTAATTGGCAGGTATGTCTGCCTACAGGTTCAAACATGGCATGGCCAAAACTTTATGGTTGAAGCATTACAATGTGGACACCAGAAGGTGGGTGGTGCCAAAGTGGATGCATGTGAGTTTAAAAATTTGGTTAGTGTCTAGCTCTAAAGCAGAACTGAAAATGTTTTCTGTCTGGTGCAAAAACAGTTTCGATCTCTATTACAACTCTACAGAGGGTGACATTATTTATAACCTATTGTTGTATCAAGGATTCAAGTTATGCAATATTACAGTCTACACTCAGCTACTTCATTAGTTATACCTGTTCAGCTGCTCATTAAGACAAATATCTAATGAGTCAATCACATAGCAACTCATTGCATTTAGGCATGTAGATATGATCATGACAACCTGCTGACATTCAAATCGAGCATCAAAATAGAGAAGAAAGGTGATTTAAGTGACTTTGAATGTGGTATGGTTGTTACTGTCAACTGAGTATTTCAGGAACTGCTGATCTAATGGGGTTTCCCCAAACAACCACACTTATTGTTTACAGAGACTGGTCAGAAAAATATGAAAGTGTCCAGTGAACAGCAGTTCTTTGGGCAAAAAAATGCCCAGAGGTCAGAGGAAAATCTCTAAACTAGTATTAAGTTGATAGAAAGGCAACAGTAACTCACTCATAACCACTCACTGCAACCAAACTACGCAGAAGAGCATCTCTGAATGCACAGCACATCAAAATTGAACCAGATGAGCTACAGCAGGAGAAGACCAAAGCGGGTGTCACTCCAGAACCAGATATTGAAATTACAGTTTCCACAGGCTCACCCAAAGTGGACAGCAGGAGGCTGGTAAATGTTGCCTGGACTGGTGAGTCTCAGTTTCTACTGTAACGTTCGCATGGCAGTGACATACTGAAACCATGGATCCATCCTGTATCTACTGGTGATGGTGATGGTGGTGTAATGGCGTAGGGAAATTTTCTTGCCACACTTTAGACCCCTTAGAACTAACAGAGCATCATTTAAATGCTACAGCCTACGTGAGTGTTTTTGCAGGCCGTGTCCGTCCCTTTATGACTACAGTGTGCCCATAATCTGATGGCTGCTTCCAGCAGGATAATGCGCCATGTCCCAAAACTCACATCAACTCAAACTGGTTTCTCGAACATGACAATGAGCTCCCTGTACTCAAACGCCCTCCACTGTCACTTGGGAGACTCGCATCATGGATGTGTAGCCAACTCATCTATAGCGTCTGTGTGATGCTATCATGTCAATAGGAATGTTTCCAACATTTTGTTGAATCTGTGCTCCAAACGCCAAAGTGGCTCCAATCCGGTACTAGCAAGGGTGCAACCAATGACGTGGAAGGTGAGTATATGAATACATTTTGTTAACCAAGCTGGCTAGCGTTAGCTGCTAACTTGCCATTCAACGTTCTCACCCAAAAAAGGCTAAAAAAAAAAAAGAAGCTGACAGTGGGTGCAATACAAAGCAGTGGGTGACATCACTGTAGCTATTTTCATCTTTCATTTACAGTTCGTGTTTTAAGAGTTCGTCCTCTTTATTTTTGCATGTCGACATATCAACGTTTGATCGATTTGCACCAACAGAAAAACATTTTTGTTTTCCGCTGACAATGGCAGTGTGCGCTCAGGCCGAAAACTCACAAAACACAAAGACAAGCTCGAAAGAAGCCACGCCGTGTGTTAGAACACGCTGTAGAAGATGTCAACACAAAGGACAAGTTGCAGTTTTTAAAGTTGCAACATGCCACAGATTTTTAAACACTTGTATTCAGCAGAATAAATGGCTCTGCTGTTGCTGTGTTTACTGGTTGTGACTGTAGTGAGGTAGCTCTTGTCCCAATCTCTCTCTCTTTCTCTCCCCCTCCCCCCCACTTTGCTTTGTCACTATTAATCTTTCACTTTCTCACCCCTCCCTCCTGGTCTCTGTTTGTGAACTCACTCACACATTTGTTTACTCAACTTTCCTCCTTGTCATTCGGTCTTTTCCCTCTCCTAACACCTCCCCGTCTCCCCCACTTCAGTGCTTGCGGTTCTGTTTTTCCTCACATGCTGTTTCCCCCTCTCTCTCTCTCTCTCTCTCTCTCTCTCTTTTTTTTTCTCTCTACCTCCCTCCTGGTCTCTTCTCTTCCTTTCCTCCTCTTCACATACTCCTTTTGAATTACATGGCAGAAACAGAGCCGGGTGTCAGCTTGATGAACGAGGTCACGGAGGTCCAACAGACCTTGTTATGCTGAGTCATCATGAGGCCTCTCTCAGTCTCTCACCCTGTCTCTCTTTCACATCCACATACAAAAAAAGGTTCAGTCAAATCTCACTCCCCACTTGCTTCTCGCTCTGCTGTGGCACTCTGACATCGAGCGATGCCCCAGAACTCACAAAAACAGTCTTATATTATCAGGTATCTTATCACAAACTGCTCAGTTCACCAGATAAGTTGGCATTTTGTAAAAACTTCACTAGTTGCATTACCGCAAGCATAAGTCCTATGTTGTATATTCTATAAAATATCAGTGGCAGGTGTACCAGCATAATTATTCACCCCTAAACAAAGTGGAGTCATAAATTGCCTATTCTACATCATGTTATTATAGTATTGGGGTGTGACCATTCATATTTTTTCACACAAATCTCTCTCATCCCAAGCATATTACACCTGACTGGCCTCATCTATAGAGCCTCCTGTGTCAGTGAGGCTTGTCAGACTCCAGCCCCAGTGGGCCTGCCTGGGCCTGGGGAGTGTTGGTGCTGTGGCGTCAGATAGGCTTCAGCTACTATATTTACCCTGCCTCTCATAAGAAATTACCAGACCCCAGAAACCTATCACATGCTCTCTCCTGTGGCCTTTTCCCGCATCAACAACGCGTTCAGATAACACGGACAGGTCTGGAGAGAGTCGGGTTTAAATTAGAAGTAGAGACAGTCGGTAAGTCGCCGAGGGGGGGGCCCTCGTTCTTAGAACAGAAGGATTTGTATTAAAGCACTTGAACGCGCAATTAACAGAACTAAGTTGTCTTGAACTGAAGGAGAGAAAAATATCGCTGCATACTAACTTGCTTACACAGGGTGTAATAACATTGCTTGTGTTACACCCAAAGCTATAGACTGATTAATTGCAACTAAGGGGAACATAAGCGCATAAAAACAGAATCTGATGGAGGGACACCTGTGCTGAGCTTTGCTGTATTCAAAGGTGTTTGGAGTCTGTGACATTGCCGAAGCCCAACAAACACCACTGAATAAAGCATTATTATCTCAATGATGTGAAACACGTTTTACCCTGAGCAGACTGAAACAAAACAACTTCTACTTGGATGACACATTTTCAGAAAAAACAGAAACCAGGAAATGAAAATGAATTGCAGTTCAACGGATTGAAAAGTTGCCACTACCTTCCAAATTGTTCAGATAATTACAGAAGAATTCAGCTGGTTTAACTGGTTTATACTACTTCTGTGTTCTAAATAAACAAGCACTGTGACCTAACACTTAAAAATTAAGCCATTTAACTAAGGCTAACCAGCAGGGAATGTTATTCATATTGTGACTAAATCCCAAGTAGAGAAGAATCAGCGATCTGAAGCTTACATTCACTTGGAAATAAGTGTCCATACTGTATTTCACTGGATCTCACTGATGATACCTGGACAGTGTAAGGTGTAGGGAGTATTGTAATTTTTGAAAGTCAGCGTTGTTTCTGGAAAGTGTGCAAACGGGGTCTGCGGCGTCTGCAGTTGATAAAGACTGAGACATTTGTATTTCAGTGTGAGTTTTCAGGGCTCTGGCAGAGAGAAGTGCTTATCCGGCAGCAGGCCTGTGTCCTATCAGCTGTTAGACGGCCCTACACGCCACTCTCACACCTCCTGCTTCTTCTGGCACTTCCACAGAGGCTGGTGATAATTAGATGAGCCACACAAGATAGCCTTATACAGGACTCATACTTGTGGTTAAATTCATCAAAGTAAATGGGATTGCAGACAGTTTGACACAAGGACAGGTGAAACAGCATGGTCCCTGATGGGATTGAAGTGATTAAGTTAATCTCAAAGTGCTGTGCAACTGAGAATGTGTTGATTACCCAGCGTGCATGTGTGTGTCTCCTATTAATATAGTAGTTGTTGTCCTCACTCCCTGTCTCCCCTCAGTTCTCAGCCCTGTAATGTGATCTGAGTGTGTCTTACTCGAGCAGAGCCAGGGGATACCCATCAAAGCTGATCTGTAATCACAAGCTCAGACACCCCTGAACAGCAAGCCCCACATCTCGCAACGACAAGCAGGGCTGAGGCGCCACAGACGCTTTCAGCCTCAGATCCTCCCCTCATGTCCATTTCACACCACGCTGAACCACCAGTCTGGCACTGTTGGCATAAACACACATAAAAACCTTTTCATCCTCACCAAACATGGAGCATGCGTCGCAGAGAGAGGCTGTTTGTGCTGTCATTTTTACAGCAGTTAATGTGGCATGGGTAACACCCAACACAGGTTGAACAGAGTGCCAAAAGACTAACTAAAGGATTCTGAGTTTGATTATAATGGACATTTAATAACCAGCTCAGACATTACGCCACAGAACAAATACTTTGACCTTTAGCCACTTGTTTGCCATATGTGTGTGTTTGTAATATGTTCAGCCACGGGGAGGTGGGGATGTTGGTTGTGTGCCATATTTCCTTATCTGTGGCCAACATGCTTGTACCACGGAGCAGCACCTCCACCTCAACCTCAAAGCCAGCTTGCCGCTGTTGGAGGGCAGAAAAGAGAAGGAAGGGAGAAAAGGAAAGAGAAGGGGGTTGGGGTTCCCAACAACAGGAGCAGCAAATAAAGAGAAAAAGAGAGGCCCATGCTAGACAGCTACTGACAGCTGAGCTTCCTCTCGCAATGGGGCCTTCATGACCACAAACCGACATAGTCTTTTCCTCACACACAAACATACCAATAGATCCACTTTGGCTGTACACATAGTAACTGGGCATACACCCGTTATACTTGTTTTCTCAGTTATAAAGGGTTTGACGTTGACTCTATCAGACTGTGCTGCTGAGTTGTGTGTGTAGGAGCAGAGCTCTTATATAACAAGTACTGATATTCAGTGTGTGACTGTATATGAATGTGATGTTTTTCTGTGCTTCCCTTTGGTGCACAGACTCAGTTCAGACAGCTCCGACCAAATCATTATGTCTTTTATGTTTCATGTGTGTCCGCCAGTGTGTTAGTGTGTGGTCACACACCACAGGGGGCAGTAAGCAACAGATGTAAAAGAGGATTTTAAAACAGAGTGAACCCTTTTTTTCCCTCTCCTGTTTGCTTTCTGACACACTGCTGTCACTGCTGGCTTACTGTATGAGGGCAGCTGTGAAAATTACCTCTTTTCTGCAGCACACGGAACAAAGAAAACATTATATCTCTGACTCCGTATTAAAAAGTGAACTATGAGTGTTCTGTTTCTATGTTACCTGCAGGAACATGTCTATCTGACCTAACTGGCAGATGACCTCTTTGCCACTTGGGTTGTTATTTAATCAAAAGTAGGGCCTAGAAAGCAGCTGCTGATGTCAGACACACAGGACGGGCCATTACTGATAACACTTCAGACAGTCAGCAACAGATATGGGAGTAAATCACATTAGTCACTTGCGTTAGTGACGCAGCTGTTGAATTTGTTAATTTGTCATAAGAGAAAGGTCCACGGGTGAAGAGGTCACCTTTTTGTTTGCTGAGGGCTCAAGCTTCCTCATTTACAACTGGTAAAGCTTTTAAACAGTGGAGAACTCCAATTCTGCTTTAGGTAAAACAAAGAACCTGTCATATGCAAAAGCTGTTCTTTTAAATTCAGATGAAAATGCAGACTGGGCCATTAGTAAAACAAAGAGCAAGAAACATCTCTAAAGGAACATTTCACCCTTTTTTCCAACTTAAATTCTCATGTCCTCCAATGCCACACTTTTTGGTAGCCAAGCTGCTCACAGAGAAATATTGGGGATGCATCTTTTGCTATTTATGCCCCCAAATTATAAAACAAATCTACCTCAAAGTATTAGGGAATAAAATTCCACAAACAATTTCAAGAAAATCTCACCAGGGTCTTCAGCTGCATGCAGTAATTGTGTGGGTATGGGTGTGTATGTTTTTATTGTATAGTTTGTTTTAATATGCCAGCCCCTAATTTTTAATTTGTTGCTATGTTTTATGTAAAGCCCTTTGAAACTTTTCATGTGATTTCAGGCTATACAAATAAATCTGAATTGAATTGAAGAACATCAGCCCTCATTTGTTTTCAAGTAGATGGTTAGCTTAGTAAAAAGACAGGAAACAGGGACAGTGCGAGAATCCCCCCAAAGTCTTTTTTTTTCTTTCTAAAGCTTGCAAATTAATATCATTACTGGTGAGAGGTTTTGTTCCCCTGTGGACAAAAGGAGTCTAAAAGAGTCCAAAAGTTGGCTCGTTCTTAGCACCAACCTTAGAAAATATGATTGTTTGTGAAAGCCAAAAAGAGACATCTTTTGGACAGGGAATAGAGATTGTGTTGACACAAAATGAAATGCATAATCCATCCTCTGAGATATTTTTGGCTACAAGTTCATCTGTATCTTCTTTCATAATCTCCTGCACGTGAACTCTCAGGCCGGGAACCTCCCCCAGCCACTTATTTCTCCCATCGTTTCTTTTTGGAGGTTTCCTCAAACCTCTCCTATTTTAGTATGTTCCACCAAACATATCCTCTTGTGTAAAGGAAAAAAAACCCCTCTAAGTTCCCTGTCCTCTATCTCATAAAACAACGTGGCCCTGTGTGTTTGTGTGCATGAGTGTGTGTTTTCATGGACCAACAGTTATGTTCTCGATCCTGGAGGGAGCGATTGGCGCTGAGCACAGCGAGGAGGACAGTCTGCCTGGATTCACCAGCAGCTCTTTATAAGGACAAGGGGAAAAAGGCCTCGCTGTCTCTATATTTAGATGGACTTTATTAGGCCTCTTGTCTTCGTTTTTCTACCCTATCTCCTCCTCCTGTGCTGCTGCTGCTGTTTGAAATCTCTCACCAAAGCCATGTGGGAGGCCGGCCCTCCTTTCCATCACAGTGAGGGGAGAGTGAGCCTGATAATGATCTGGGTGATAATAATCACAGAGCAGAGGAAACAAAAGAAAGATGGGGGAGAGGGTGGAGGGTGGATGACAAAGAAGTGGTGGGTGGTGAGAGAAGCATTTTTCATTGTGTCTGCTTTGCTTCTCAACAACTATCATCAACACTGCCGGTGATGTCCTCTCTCTGCTCCACACTTCCAAGGAACCTAAGGACCTAAAGAACTGTTATGCTTTTCCATTCAGCCCCATGAGGAGGAGACTGGCAGTTCTCAGAATCCCACCTCCATGAGATGGTTCTGTCGCATTTAATCCATGAAAATATGTGCAAATGTATCCATACATAGTCCTGTTGGGTCCCCTCAACATACCTCTGCTATCAGGCCTTATCTCCACAGTAAAACATATTTAAAGAGCTTTAGACTGCTGCTGTCCATATTTACTTCCAAAGATGAACAGCTCTGTTACAACTCCACACTCTTTGGTTCTTATCTTATTGCCTAGTGATTCATAGTCAAACACAAACTGTCCCAGCACTCAGGAAACTACTGATGCAGAGGGGATTAAGAGAAAAGGCTTCAGATGGTGGCTGGTCTTGGACCTGGCGTGGCTTGAGTCCTTACAAAGAAAAGACTTATGAAACTGTAAACAAACACAGGCTCAGAATTCAACCTTTGAGCAGTAAAAGCATATTACTGCAGTTTGTTATGTAGGTCTTGGCCGTGACAGCAGCCAGACCGCAACTTTAGTCTCCAATCCTGATTTCACCAGGATTTGCATCAGTTCTTTGTAACATCCTCTAAATACCACGAACACAACCACTTATATTCCCAGCATTAGACTGCTCTGAGAAAACAAGCAAACAACTCGAGTTTGTCTAAAGTCCGTCAAGTTTATTGATAACTGTTCTTCTTGTAGCCTTAAATAATAAGTAAGGCCCTCACATCTTCCTGCTTGTATTCTGCAAATCACCCTGAAGGAGTTACATCAAGCTGGAAAAGGAACCCAAGAATACTTATCTGTACTTCACCAATGAGCAGACAGCCCAGAAGCTCAGACAGGTGGGGGTGATCAGGGCAGATGAGATTGATTTGCATATGAGCTGCCAAGCTCAGGAGTCACACAAGAAAAGCATCAACTGCCATGCAAATGGGAAGCAAATAAGATTCAAACCAGGCTGAGTTTGAGGAGGGGTCAAACTGATGAGAGCACAGGAGTGTTTTGTGTACTGTATGCAGAGCTCGGGGCTATTTGCGCCATACACCATCCAGTTGCTTTTGCTTCTGGCCTTGGGCTAAAAGGTCTTTCCAGTTTTACCACAACAGCAACAGCAGCCCTCTGGGGAAGGACAAACCATGACATCAGAACAGTGGAAGGAGCACTGAAGACAATAGTTCTCTGTGCAGGAGAAGGGTCGAGGCGTGGCCTGGCTGGACAGAGGCTCTTCTCAGTGGACCAGCCAGCCTCAGCAGCTGTCTCAACCTCTGTCTGTATCGCTGTCGCACACACAATTTCAGCATGAAAGCTGACATAGCATTAGGACAAAGGATCAACAGATTTATGTTAAAACCCTGTAGCCCTCCGTAGCTCTCCCTGGGCATGTGTGTGTATGTGTGCGTGTGTGTGAGTCAGCCTGTCTCTGTCCATGCTCAGTTCCAGCTCAGGAACGCAAGAATGGAGGTGGAGTAGGAGAGCCCCAGAGAAAGAAACATAGTTTGTACACAGTGGCAAAACAAAGAGGCAATGGAGCAAAAGGCCCCCCTCTGATCTGGAGTGATAGCAGTATGGATAAGAGTGCGTGTGTGCACATGTAAACACATGTCACACAGCACAAAGTCTACCCACATAATAGAAATATACTTATTACACTCTGTATGCCTAATGTGCAGCAGATGCACATATTAAGCCAATGTTATTTACCCACACCCTCCAGTGGTGAGCCCTCGTCTTCAAACAGCCGTAAAACTTTACAGGCCGTGACAGAGAGGAGCGAAGAAGCTCACCACGTAGCTGAATTTCACAAGAAGAGAGGAGAGAGTTGCCAAATGGAGCTGAGACTGAAGCTGGAGCCTCGCTCATCCAGTGAGCCTCAGGGACACGCCACCTGGGTTGTCAAAAGGAGTCTGGCTACCCTTTTTGAAAACAGCAGTTCAGTATGAGATGTGCAAACAGTGGACGAGCATCATTGAGCGTGTATGAGCAGACTAACACAAAGCCCACCTGCCCTTCAGTTTAGGTCTTATGACAACAAATGCAACAAAAGCCCTGTGCGATACACCCAGCCTCGAGGGGCCACAACAGCAATCTATTCAGCCTCTCATTCACCTGGTAGAAGGACTCAATAGGTCTGCATGTTATTAAAAGCTTTCATACACAGGGGCTGATGGCATTATGAATTTACATAGAGGACACCAGCCTAAACTGAGGAGTTTTTACATGATGATTGATTGTACCATTGTTAGAGACTCCAGTTTGCTCCAACCTCCCACTGAATATGAGCTCTTGTTTTGTTTTTTGTTTTGTTTTTTTATCAGTGTACAATTTTTCTGAAAAAAAAGGCAACTGGATTAATGTAGCTTCAGTCATTTGCCATTGAGGGTCTTTCCATTACAGAAACTACACACACATGCAAAACATGCACATAAAAGGAAAAAGGTGATTACTGTCACACTGTTTTTCTGACAGACTGCTGAAGGGCTGCTGAATTCATAATATCAAGGAAAAATGATGGCACTAAAGGTGCCACAACAAAAAGCTGATATGCTGCTGATATACCTGTAGTCTGTGTAACTTCACCATATTTAAAATATAAACAAGCAACCTGATTATATGTAGTTCAAAGAGTGAAGTCTACAGTGCCAGAAATGCAGGGAGATGTGTCATCAATGCAAACATGTTGATGATTTCAACTAGATTTTATCTGTGGTCCTGCATTGTTTTTAAATGCTGTGTAACCTTTGTGACAACACTCAGGGGAAGTAGCGTGATGGGTGCTACCTATACTATGTGTACCTTCAGCTGCTCCCTTGTATTTCCCTCAAGGGCTCACCACAGTGAATTTACTGATAATTTGGCAGAGATTTTACGCCAGATGCCCTTCCTGACACAGCTCTCCATGGTGAGGGGGCTTGTGTAGCCACCTGGAATCAACCCAGGGACCTTTCACTTGTAAGGCAAATGTGTACAGGGACCCTTAGTAACATATTTGACAGCAGGAAGTGGTATGCAGCACCTTTAGTTTACATTTCAAGAATTTCTAAAATGACAAGTTTAAAGGTCACATGAATGATTCTTTTCTTGGCACAGAGAGGGAATTTAATAACAAGGCCGCAAAGTAAAATAAAAACTGCTTGGAACTGCTCACAACCACTGAGAAAGGACAATGAAACTTTGGCATGGTTTGAGACTTCTCAGGAAGAGTCTCATTAAAGGTATTTTCTGAATGCAATGGGGTGAACAGCAGTTTGGGAGCTGTTGCTGTGACCATGCGAGAGCTTGTTAAGAAAGCGATGTTTCCGACTGCTAAAATTGCTTTGGGTAACTGTGTTAGTCTGTCACTTCATAGGATGAACTGAGTGACCCTCACACACAGTTTTCACAGATCACATCAGTGAAGCTCTTCAAGTGAAAACTAAACATATGGTGCACACTAAAATGACCCACAGAATGTCAGGGTAATTTCAACCACAGGTTAACAGCTATATATGTATGTCAAAAGGCATGGACTGCCATCTAGTGGTAGTGTCCAGTTATTGAAAATGTGAAATAATTAATGCTTCTAGAAATCCTCATGATGGCCTAAAATGAAGAAAAAAAGTTTTTAAACAAGCAATGGACATTAGTGGGATATAGCTGTCATTCTAATCAGCAAAAACAGGTGACAATTACTTTCCTTTGGGTTGATGATTACTGCTGTATATAATTGTAATTGTGATTGTATGTTTTTCTGTCTTTCAGTATGCCCACTTTGAGGAAAATGTCTTGTTTTGTTCATTTTAAGATAATTTTAAACATTCTTTATTGGGCTTGACTTCATTAGAGAGCAATGTAGTTTACATGGAATTATAGAAGATAAACTTTATTAATCCTCTAATTACAACCAGAACTCAACATACTCTTTTTTTTTGTAGGTGTATATACACACACCCTTAACATGCAGTTAAGTGATACCCACCCACACACACACACACACACACACACACACAGAGGTGAGAGAGAACAAGGCAGCTCATTGCAGGCACCAGGGGGCACAGTGGGAGTTTGGTGCCTTGCTTGGGGGCGTCTCGGTGGTGTAGTGGCTGCAGCCTCCACAAGCGAGTATCAAACCATAACCACATCAGCAGCTCTCTGGTTCCCACCTATTCGCTGTCGGGACTGAGCCACTGTCACCTGGTAAGTAACCAAATGTGCACAGGTAGCACATTAACAATTTCTCTTTTAGAGACAAGTCTTGCAGACAGTTCAACTTCAAAATAAAAAAGTAATTTTCAGTGCATCTGCCATTTACAGAGGTCACTAACTGTTCAACCATAATGTATCTTGTAATTGCTTGATGCTAAAAGAAAAAGTGTAATTGGAAGAGTTTCTGTTACTTAAAGTAAATGAAGGACACACATCTTCTTGCCAGTGCAGAGACAGAAAGTGGACTACAAGGTTGTAAAAAGAGCAACACAAGAAGTATCAACCGATCTGACTGTTTATTATTTTAATAATCAACGGTCCATTTCTGTTCTATTGAACTGAAGAAATGGGTGCCAACTTTTCTCGTTTTGTGCACATACAAAAAATGTCCTTAAATGGTATTGATGTTCAAACAGTTGTGCATGTTTTACAATGTTACAATGGCAAAGAATTTAAAAAAAAAAAATCTTAAACAAATCAAAAAAGAAAAAAAAAAAATCCAACAAACAGTATAAAAAGTCACTGATGTATAGTGAATGTTACTGATCCGATGAGCATTTGGCTGTACATGACATAAAAACGACTAAAGAAATGTACCTACTCAAATCATGCAGCCCCTTTCAGACATGCACTCCTACCCATTGGCATGGTGGAATGTGAATGTGTGGCTTCATGTATCAATGAGCTCTCTTGATTGTGACAGTAATGTTTCTAGGTCTTGTTGGGATTTATTTTACAGTTTTAACAAGACATGAGTGCGAACCCATGTTACACCATTAACATGTATGCACAAGATCACGACTGCACGTCTTGTGAATGTAGACTGTACACGTTCATAGTATGCAAAGTTTGTCTGACATGCTCAGATGCCATCAGATTAATGGACAGAGATGTCTGAAAGGGGCTATGGATGCAACTTTTACTGACAGGTGTTGCAGCTGTGTGCTTCTTCCAGTTTTTTTTTTTTTTTTTCATAATTAAAAAAAAAGCCCACAGCAACAGTGGTAAGTATCTATCCATCCAGCAACTTGAGAATGCTTTCCCTCTCTTTCAGTGCTTTCCAGGCCTGATCTTTCTCCTTCTTAGTCGGAGTGCGTTTCTTCTGCCTGGCTGCCATGATTCGCCGAAATGCCTCCATCACCTCGTTGTCAGACACTCGGACTCTCTGTCTCAATTCCTGCTTTCGCATCTCTTCTTTTGCCAACCTGTGACAAAACAGCAAATCCGAAGTTGCATATGATCACCTTATTAAGAACTTTTAACAGATAAACAGTTTTACTTGGATGATAAGTGCAACCACTGTTGGCCTTTGTCCTTACCGGAGCAGCTCCTGCTTTCGAGCTCTGTTGTGAGCACTCAGGGCTTTGAGTTCTGCTTGTCTCTTCTGTAGCTCTGCAAGGACCTCATCTTCAGAGTCTCCTCCTGGACCAGGTCGCTCCTCGGAGTCCAGCAGCCCCTGGGCGACCAGCTCCTCTTTGATTCGTGCCTCCAAGGAACGTGTATGAGGAACACTACAGAGGGCAAAGAATACATTAGATATGTAGATGAGGAATGGCCACCACACAAGTCAGCATAATGGTCTAGAAATTTAAAATGTTACTAACTTAATTTCTACAATAATTTCACCCCTTTAATGTGGGAACAGAAATAAACATGCATGTTTGTGTATGCACAAATAACCTTGCATGCACAACTGCATACATAGGGACAGATATGTAAATGCATCCCTCCATAGTGCATGAAATACACACTAGTATTGGGCCACACCGCTTAATTACTGAATTCGGGGGTTTCATTAAGTCCCACTGCCACACGTGTATAAAATCAAGCACCTAGCCATGCAGTCTGCTCTTACAAACATTTGTGCAATAATGGGTCTTTCTGAAGAGCTCAGTGAACTCAAGCATGGTACTATATAATAGGATGGTACCATTGCAACAAGTCAGCTGGTGAAATTTCGTCCCTCTGACATATTCCACAATCAAATATAATAGTGGTATAAAGCACACCACCACTGGACTCTGGAGCAGTGGAAATGTGTTCTCTATCTGGCAGCCCAATGGATGAGTCAGGAGAACATTACCTGCCTGACTGCACTGTGCCAACTGTAAAGTTTAGTGGAGAAGGGCTAATGCTGTGTGGTTGTTCTTCTTTGGTTGGCTCCGGCCACTTAGTTCCAGCGAAGGGAAATCTTAATGCTTCAGCTTACCAAAACATTTTGGACATTTCTATGCTTCAAACTTTGTGAAAACAGTTTGGGGATTGGGGAAGGCTGTTTCCTGACCCAGCATGAAAAAGCAAGGTCAATAAAGCCATGGTTAAATGACACTGAAGTGGAAGAATGTAACAGGCCTGCAGAGAGTTCTGACCTCAACCCCATCAAACACCTTTGGGATAAACTAGAATGGAGATTGGGAGCAAAGCCCTCTCATCCAACATTAGTATCGGACCTCACAAATACTCTTCTAAATTAATGGATTCCCCACAGACACACTCCAAAATCTTACAGAAAGCCTTCTCAGAAGAGTGGAAGTTGTTAAAGCTGCATAAGGGGGTTTCCCAACGCCATATTATTATATTGTTGCCAATGGATTGAGACTGAGATGTTATAAAAGCTCCTGTAGGTGTCATGTGTAGGTGGCTCAATACCTTTTATCCACATAATGAAGCTGCAGACCTGTATGTTGTGAATGACACTGGTACGGGATTAACCCAAAATAGCCAAAAATAGATTGAACATGTATTTAGTATCCTAAAGTCAGATAATGAGTTCTGTGTAGATGAGGAGTTTGTGTTAAGATGGCTGCCACTGCAGTAGGTTCTCTCATGTGGACAGCTGACACTGCGTGCAAAATTATTAGGCAAGTTGCATTTTTGAGGATTAGTTTTATTACTTAACAACAACAGTGCTCTTGGTCAATCCAAAATGTTAATAAACCTAAAACCTGAATATTTAAGGAAGGGAAAGTGAGGTTTTGGCTTCTGTACGAGTATCTCTGTGTGCGCACAACTATTAGTGTTCATTAAGCAATTATTATGCAACTCAAAGAAAAGCAAAAATACTGACACCTCACTTGTTTATTTTCATCTGTTAAAGTGAGAATAATAATAAACCACTCAAACTTTACAAATAAACATTTCTGACATTTCAAAAAAATAAATCAGTGACCAATACAGAAACCCTTCTTTTCAATAACACTCAAAAGTCTTCCATCCATGGAGCCTGTCAGTTTCGTGATCTCTTGATCATCAACCTTTTGTGCAGCAGCAACCACTGCCTCCCAGACACTGTTCAGAGAGGTGTACTGTTTTCCTTCACTGTACATCTCGGGTTTCAGCCTCTCTTACCTTGGCCATGTCTCTGAGCGCTAAACACCTTGTACTTCTGGACACTCCAGGTAGGTTGCAGTTCTGGAATATGACAGCACTGGAAAATAATGGGTTCCTGGTAGCTTCACGTTTGATTCTTCTTAAATCTTTAGCAGTTAATTTGCGTCTTTCTCTCAACACATTTCTTGTGACCCTTTTGGATATTTGCAACAAAACGTTTGATGGTTCTGTGGTCACGTCCTCATATCCTGGCAATTTCAAGAGTGCTGCATCCCTCTGAAAGATGTTTCATAATTTTTGACTTTACAGAGTCTGTTAGATCTCTTTTCGGGCCCATTTTGCCTCAAGAAAAGAAGCTGCCTAATGATTGTGCACACCTGACACAGGGTGTTGAACTCCTAAGGCCACACCCTCCCTCATTACACAAATGCACATTACCTACATTTGTATGCTTAAATCCAATAGGCATTCAAGTTTATACAGCTTGGAGTTGGAAAGTATGCCTTAAAATGATGATATGGTCAGAATACTCACTTGCCGAATAATTGTGGACCCAGTGCATAATGGTTCTTCATATATCTTAAAGATTTATCTGAGGTTGCAAATACTATACCTAAAAGCTTTTCCTTGACTCCGGGGAGATGTCCCAGCACCATCATTAGCATCCTTTCCTGAAATGTCTGGTATAGGAGAATCCTCCATGGGGGATATAATGTTCTCCTGGAAGAAACCAGAAAAGATTTCAATAAGTTGTGCTCAGATTTCAGTGTTTGCACAATATATAAACAAGTATATATGAATTCATCAGATGCCATATCACACTTGCCTCAGCACATTATTGAAAATCTTATCAGTGTAGAAGCTAGGTTACAAAATAATGAGTCTAACCTCTATAAGGGCCTGCAGTAGACGCTGCGTGAGAGGACCAAAGGGACAGCCGTCTTCTGGAGATTCATGTTGGGATTCTGACTTTTTCAGCAGCGAGTCCACATCTACAGCAGTTGAATTTAAAGATGAGCATAAAGTTGAATAAACAATTGTCCAAGAACAAACTAGTTCATGTACATATTTAGTGCACTCTGTAGTTTTCCCCTCACCTTTTGCATCCAGTTCAGACAGTGGTCCTCCCATCAGGCTCTTCTTCTTGTCATTGGCTCGTGCTCCTTCCCTCTGCTCCTCCAGCAGATCCTCTTGAGCCCAACGCTGAGAGTAGTGTTTCCCTAATGCTGGAATCTAGCATCAACACAATCAGAAAAGGTCAAAACACTTTTACCCATGGCCTCGGATAAAATTATTTGTAATATAGTAACTGGTACACAGGTTTTTTTTATGTCATACTTTGAAATACTCTGCTTCATCCTCTGGTGGTTTCAGAAGCTCTTCTAGCAATCGTATTTCTTCATTTGTAATATCAGCACAATATGGCTCAACTGATGCCCAAAATCTGAAAGAAGGTATTTCAGATAAAAAAAATAAAGTGAAATAGATTCTTTTTTTACAGCTCAGTTTTCTTGCTACAGCACACGTGTCTGAGAACACCTTACTATTAAGTTGAATGCCTTAGTTTATTGAAATTAAAAAAAAGAAAAGAAAAAATGTGAAAAGGCAAATATAACTACACAGATGTTATGAGTGTGTTGTTGCTGACCTGTTGGGTGCATCATTTTTAGGAGTGCGGGGAATGTCTTGTGGATCATCTGTGAATTCATACTCTTGTACTTTAGGCTGCTGGTTTCTAGATTTGGGCCTGCCGGGACCCGGGCCTGGCCCATAACTTCCTTTGCCGTCCAATTTTTGCTTCTTTGGTTTGTGGCGAGAGGAGGCAGCGGGGTCAGGGTCTTTTCCTGGCTTCAGAAAGCGCTTATCTCCCTTCTTATCCTGCCAGTCAGTGAGGATCTGAAATACAGCACAGAAGAATGGAGGCAAAGTAAACTGTTGTGTAAATTTTGTGTCTTAATCAAACATTCACAGTTGCACATGACTCGTTAGTGATAAACGCTTGGTTTTAACATAAAGAGGTTAAATTCAAGGCTGTAGGAAGTAGAGGTGCTGGAGGTGCTGCAGCACCCCTTGTCGCAAAAGAAGTCATCACAGCGCCCCGTGCCAAATGCAAAAAGTAAATAAACAAATGTGCTAGAACACTTTAAACAATAATCCTGTTGTTATTTGCCTAAGAAATATGTGATTTAGAAAGGTGTGATAAGAAAGTAACAATACTGAATTATGACTTTTTAAAAAAATCCATCCTGGTCATTACATGGCTGAGTCACCAGTACCTAGAAATAGCACGTCATTTAGAAAGGGATCAGCTAATAGTTTTCACAGCTGTCACAAGCACCATAATGTTGCAAAAACATTATAAAAAGAGAATAATGAAAGACCAGTGGATAAAGAAGCTCCATTTCCCCTCTTTACAAGGGCTGTTGTAGTTGTCCTTGTGTTTACCGATATCAGGGGCCAGGTGAGTGATCATCCTCCTACTTATGGCGATTAGAAACGTGGTTAGGCTCCACCACGATGCAAAAGAAACTTGCATATCTGTCCCTGATGAATGTCCTCAAACATGCTTTGAACATTTTGCCCCAATGAGAAAGTTAATCACCCAAACTTATGGGCACCAATTCATCAAGTGTAGTATTATAATTGGAGCAGATGAAGGTACAGTTTTGGCTTGTTATGAGCTGCCATCAAGCAGTTTAACACCATCATTAAGCAGTAATTTCACACAAATACCTTTGCCGCAAAAGAGCAGTTTTGACCATATGCTGAGTAAATTGCTCTTTTTGGTTGGTAAAATATGGTGCTGTGTGTAAATAGGCTTATTGTATGTTCTGGACTGCTGTGTCTAAAGCAGTGGTTCGCAAACTGTGGGACCCTACTGGTGTGGCACAGAACCACTGCAGGTAGGGCACAGACAACCAGGTGAAAAATATGACGTGAAACTAACTTGAATAGATGTAATTCTTTTAGGATAAAAAAGAAACAAGAGTTTGCTGACGCTACCGTGCTAATTATATGCACATTTATTTAAGTAAAATTCAAGACAGACCTTTTTTTTATTGTTTATAAGTGATTAAATTGTGGAGTGGATTTTTGTGCAGTGTGGGGCGTGACCTTTATTTGGCTTCTGAAGTGAGCAGGTCAGAAAACATCTGAGAACCTCTGGTCTAAAAGGATGTCAAAGTTGCAAGACTGGCTTTTTTTCTTGTGTCATGTTGTGCACTTTACATGTAGGACTGTTATGTCTGTGCTGCTAAAATATTGTACACGATCTAGTTTGGGTGACCAGATCCCAACAAACTAAATGTGGGTAAAGGAGTACATTTGTGTGGGACAATGTGGGCCACATTACAAATTTTTGCGACATTACAAATTTAGCATGTGAAAGATATTTTATTTGGATGTGACCTTCCAAACTCCCTCACTAAGTAAATATAATAAGTGAAAGCCTAAGTTTAATCACTCCTTCTCTCACATATCTCCTTTTTTATCAGAGTAATCATAAGAACCATTATTATTTCAATAGTTGTTTTGTCTGGTCATTTGTGTTTCACCTTTTTGAACGACGGGTTTCTTGTGAGACTCTCAAATAACTGAGAATCACCTTCCACACAGTTCCACTCTGTTGCTGTAGCAGTGTTTTATTTTATTAGTTTTCCTCATATTCTACTAAAATTGTGACTTTGGGTGGACTTGCAATTTATGAGCTTGGGTGTAGTGCCGGCAGTAGAAGATGGTGACGTGTTAACCAGCAGGAGACCCATGATGATGGTCTTCTTCACAGCCATTCAATAAAAGCAAGACTTTAGGAAACTGTCTCTTACAATGCTGACATCTGAAAACTGAAGCCAATCAAAATTTGTGGCACTGTTTCAGTATGTGGGAGTGTGGATAAAAATGCTGTGCAGTCCCACATAAAGAGGGACATAAGCTTCTTCTTTTGGCTGCTCTCATTAGTGTGAGATGGAGGCAGCTGTGGCGATCCCTAGCTCTTGCATCCTTATCTGTCCCACTAACCCTGTGCATGTCCTCCTTCACTATATTCATGACCCTTCTGTGGTCTTCCTCTTTTCATCCTGCCTGGCAGCTCCATCTTTAACATCCTTAGTCCAGTATATCCACCATCCCTCCTCTGCACATGTTCAAATCATTCAGCCTTGCCTCTCTGACTTTGTATCTAAACTTGCTCAACCTGAGCTGTCCCTCAGATGTACTCATTTCCAATCCTGTTCATTCTGGTCAGTCTCACTGAAAATCTCGGAGTCTTCGACTCTGCCACCTCCAGCTCCACATCCTGTCTTTTCGTCAGTGCCACAGTCTCTAAACCACAGATCATAGCAGATCTCACTACATCTTGTAAACCTTCCCTTTCACTTTTGCTGCCTTTTGTCGCAAAGCATCCCTGACACTCATCTCCACCCTGCCTGCACTCTCTTCTTCACATCTCGTGCTCTGTCCGATGCTTTGGATGGTTAATAACAAGTATTTAAATTTATCCACCTTCACTACATGTACTCCTTGCATCTTCACCATTCCATCTGCCTCCCTCTCATTCACACACATGCATTCTGACTTGCTTCTACTGACTTTCATTCCTCTTCTCTCAAGTGCATACCTCCACTTGCTTCCTGCTCAGTCTGTTGAGACTTGCACTGGGAACCAGAGAGTCACCGAGGGGACGCTGGTTCAAGACTCACCCAGAGCACCTGGAAAAGCCAGAACAGCGCTGGTTCAAGACCTATATGGACCACTATGTATGGAGGATGGACTGGAAGCTGGAGAGGTGATGGTTCACCCACTAGGCACTGCTGAGGTGCCCTTGAGTAAGGCACTGAACCCAGGCACCTTCACGGGCTGCATTCCTTGCTCTGTCACCTCTCTGTGCATGTCTACAAGAGTTCTGTTTGTGCATGTGTGTATAATTCAATTGTCACTCCTATGCACACCTCACCAACCGCACATACTTCCTCATACAATATCACAGTTCCTTTCTTGCTTTCTCAAGATCCACAAAGACAATATGCAACTCCTAACCTGCTCTATAGTTCTCTATCTGCATTGCAACATTGATGCAAACATTGCATCTCTTTCTCAGCATGCAGCCATACTGCTGCTCACCTGTCGTCATAACCGAGCTCCAACGGCTCTTTCCCACATCTTCATGGTATGGCTGATCACCCTAAATACCCTAAAGTATTGGCTGTTCTTGCAGCAGCAAGGCTGGCATTCATTATGCAGCCTACATTGCACTGTGACAGTTATCCCCCACTACACACACGGCTCTGGTTAAATGAAACAGAGGGTCTCCACCTGGCTCCCACCTGTCTCTGCTCCTCCAGAGCTCGGAGGCGGCGACTGGCCGAGGACAGCAGCGTCTCCAGCTCCAGCTGCAGGGTGTCCAGCTCTTCGATGCCAATGCCATCGTCCTCGGAGCGGCCCAGCACGGCAGTGTAGCGAGGGCAGACCTTGACGTGCTCGACGGGCTTGAAGTCGTAGTATTTAAGCGGGGGGCAGTCTTTCAGCTCGCTCATGATGTTTCGCAGCTTGGACCTGGCGGCGAGGTTACTGACACAAGAAAGAGGACAGCGTCGCTGTCACAAACTTATACCGAGAGCCAGTGAAGCCCAGCCGGGTCTGTCTGCGGGTCTCCTGCTTCCCGCAAACACAGCACCGCTTCAAACCCGCTGGGCCCGAAATGCAAATTACTTTTAAATCCCAGCAAGGCTCGCTTTTATACCAGCTGTATGCACACAGACGCTTCGAAACGCTTAAAAACTACAAGAAACTAACCTAAAAGAAACATTAAAAAACAAATTATATCTAATAATGTTTAAGAGCAGCAATAATTACCGTCAGTGAATGGCCTCCACGTTGGGAGAAACCATTGTGGTAAAAGGGTGTGTGTGGAAAAACATTGGCATAAAATTATCCCTCATTTTATACATTATTACGGCTTTGAGAACGAAATTAATTGAATAAAGCGTAAAAAAATATATATTTTTAAAAAGTGACGAAATGGCAATACTGGAACGAGTAGTATTCCACAATGGTAACATCGGAGCAAACCATTGTGTCTCAAGGTGTAGTAAACAAATAGTAAGCAAATAATTTGCTACCTAGCGTGAAATGTGTGTATTTTTAATCTTTTTAATTCGCATTTAACTGAAAACCTCTCCAAAAAACCCCCAAAACAAGTCGCGAGATGGACAATATGTCCCCTGCTCACCGTGCGAAATGGGGACGCCCGAGGGTGTACTCGTTTTATTGAAAGTATACGCCACCTGGGCGGAGTAGTAGACGGCGAACAGCACCATTTACGGCGTGCGAGGACAGGAGTTACGTCAAAACAAGCGTACCGTAGCTTCTCTCGACTATGTAGGATTTACGGAAGAGGCGTCCCAGGCGTGGCTGAGGAACTTCCGTCTTTTACAGCTCAAAAATGGTGAGTCTGCTGCATTAAAGTCGTCTTTATATTTTATTATTTAGATATTTAGTCCAGCTAACTGCAGCTATGTTCAAGTGGAGATGAGCTAGCTAGCTGCGTGTTTGTTGTAGAGTGGTTTGTGGTTGGCTGCAGTGAAATGAGAGGACGGACATCCTTTGGTTTGCAGAAACCGGAGTGACTGAGCTGAGCCGAGCTGAGCTGTCTTTTCGTTTCCTTTTCTCCTCGCTGCTGTAACCGGCAGCTCCCTCAAAACTCTGTCACTACACGGCAGAAAAGCAGGAAATTGTTGGCATAGTCAGTACATTATTAGGGTGGGCTCTGCTGAAAGCATCATATCTCTCACTGCATTCAGTTCCCACAGAAATCTACACGCAGCTGCAGTGGATTAATGTGTTATTTCTGTTTAAAATGACGGGTAATTGTTTCATATTTAGATTAAAAGGTTGCAAATTGGGCTTTAAGGACTGTGCATCCCTGCAGCCCTTTTACCTTTAACGGCTGACCCTGCTAGCTGAGTCACCCTTGTTAAGCTGGAAGGTTGACATTGCATGTACCCAGATCTACATAATTCTCTGCAGTGACCCTCCCAGGCACTTATCTTTTTATCTATTTTCTTCTCAGACAGCGACCCTGCGTCCCTACTTAAATGCCGTGAGGGCCACCTTGCAGGCAGCCCTCTGTCTGGAGAACTTCTCCTCTCAGGTGGTGGAGCGCCACAACAAGCCAGAGGTGGAAGTCAGGTATGTTTAGAGGCAGCACCCTCCCTCTTGCTTCTTCTTGTTTCTCCTGCCCTTAAGACATGCCGTGTATATCATCTACTGCTGGCAAACAAGCATAGACATGTGCAAACATGCATAAGAAAATCTAGGAGTGAGGAAAAATGACTGCAAGAAAGGGCCAAGCTTTAAAATCGGGCTGCAAGGACTTGCCTCAGCCTGTTTGCAGGTGTCTTCTCAATGCAGCGAGAGGTGTAGGAGTCAAAGTAATTCGTTTCAGGGTCTCAAGCATAACCAAAGAGTTTCAGAATCTTCATAAGGTCTGTTTTTGTTGTGGTTACAGGAGCAGTAAGGAGCTGCTGCTTCAGCCGGTGGTCATCAGCCGTAATGACAAAGAGAAGGTTCTCATCGAGGGATCCATCAACTCTGTCAGAGTGAGCATTGCTGTTAAGCAGGTGAGTAAAACCAGCGTGATCTTGGCTTAATTAGGTAATGTGGTTTTAGAATTTTCTAATACTTGTTAAAAACTGCAATTATTGACTGCAGGCCGATGAGATCGAGAAGATCCTTTGCCACAAGTTCATGCGCTTCATGATGATGAGAGCAGAGAACTTCTTCATTCTGAGGAGGAAACCTGTAGAGGTAGCATTGGGGAGGGGTCATCTGAATGTGAGGAAAGGAATAAATGTGAAAGATGAAATCATTATTTGTTAACAGTAATACAGGAACAATACAAAAATAAAATGGGGAAGTGTGAGACCTTTTTAAAGGCTCACACCATAAAGCTCTTCATGCATTAATGGTTTAAAAACACCAGCCACACAGTGAATACCTTAGTAATTACAATTCCCTTGAATACAATTAAACAAGTGGTGTTCTTTTCTTTTTTTCTCTTGTACTCTTATTTCAGGGATACGATATTAGCTTCCTGATTACCAACTTCCACACGGAGCAGATGTACAAACACAAGTTGGTGGACTTTGTCATCCACTTCATGGAGGAGATTGAC
Source organism: Etroplus canarensis (assembly GCA_015106775.1). Taxonomy (NCBI): domain Eukaryota; kingdom Metazoa; phylum Chordata; class Actinopteri; order Cichliformes; family Cichlidae; genus Etroplus; species Etroplus canarensis. The sequence goes on from VUQH01015416.1 coordinate 32,214, forward strand.
AAGGAGATCAGTGAGATGAAACTCTCTGTTAACGCCAGGGCCCGTATTGTTGCTGAAGAATTCCTGAAGAACGTGAGCAACTTCTTCTATAACAGCTCAAATCAAGGTTCTATTTTTATTGTGTGTTGTGGTTAAAAAGTCTAATATAATCCTGTCTTCTTTACAGTTCTGATGAAAGTGTCATTCGTGGTCCTGTGCCACCCTGGGAACACTCTAAGGGCCAATCACCACAAGCGTGGAGAATTAAAGGAGTAAACAGCCAATCACAGAGGAGATGAGATGAGAGGAACGTGACCAATCTGGCAATGACACCCTTTGCACCCATCCCGAGTGTTTCTCTGTACTCATGAATATCAATGACTGTATATAATGAAATATTTACCAGTTTCATTTTCAGCCACTTAGAACAAATCCCCAAACAAAGGCGGGTCCTTAAAGTATTAATCAAATTGATAACCATGAGTACAGGAGCACTGAGGCTGTGCTGTTCCAAATAAAATGAGCAGCTTTTTGTATTTTGTGTATGTGAGTCTGTACGTTCTGTCGCTGTTGTTTCACAACTGTCTCCAAAATTTCTCTGTTAAGGACATACATGTTTGAGAAAGTGTGGCATTAAGTTACACATAGAAAGAGCTGACTATAAAGAAACCACCATCACCCCTTCAAGAAAATATGGAAAGATAATAAAACTCAGTTGTTTATACCTGTTTGTGTTTGAAAACCATTTTTACTGTGCTCTTGCTCTTCCTATAAAAGGATTTGTTCTGCTGCAGAGGAAGTTGTTTTTAATCAGCACTTTGACCACATCTTACCGTATACAAAGTTGCTGTGTGCTGTTTCTGGTGCGAGGAAGAGGAAGTGCAGACCGGGTGTGAACATTTTCGTCTGACGGTGTTCACATTTACAACCTAATATAAATCACTTGCCTAAAGATATAAAGAAAGAAGTGACTATTTCATAATTTAAAATCCACATTTATACAATCACCAGTATTATTCCTGAGGAGGCATAACACACAAACCAGCTTCACAAAACTTGTGGAGGCTGGTGCCACCATGAGAGTTTTTATGTATTCATCCTGGCTTGCAAAGTTTTAGTAGGAAGAAAACAGCCTAATTTGATTTACAATAATGGTGAGATAAGAGTTGTGTTTTCCTGACCGCTTCATCTAATCATAAATTTACATATTTACACCACAGTTTGAATGTATTCAGGGAGCCTCCAGCAGTTCCTCCCAGTCATTTGTCCACCTAACATTCCCTGATTTCTGGGAACTTAGTGTGGACAGAGAACAGAAATAAACCTGCATCCTGAAGTCTTCCTTACCCATCATCAGCTGGCACCTTCTAATTTGATCTACCAAAAGCATTGTTGCATTTATGTATCTCAGTGTCTTCCTCGTGCTCTAGAAACAGGATTTTGAAAGTCCAGCTGTTTCAACCACCACAGCTAAATAAATCTCACTGACATTAACCTGGACAGTTGGCTTCATTGAATCGTACCTTCGGCTGCTCCCTTGTATTCTCCCCAAGGGGTCACCACAGCAGATTAATCCACACTGGTGATTTGGCACAGGTTTTTACACCAGTTACCCTTCCTGACACAGCCCTCCATGGTGAGAGGGAATTGTGTGTCCCCACCAGGAATCAAACCAGGGACCTTTTGCTTGTAAGGTGATTGTGCAAGCCACTATGCTACAGGGGACATGGTACAGTTGGCTTCATTACTTGTTTAAAAACCACCTAATAGGTCTGCAGAAATGGCACTTAAAATATAAACTCCCATTCTAGCTGGCTTTATATATGTGTATATATATATATATATATATATATATATATATATATA
>VUQH01015421.1:3673-14128 GCA_015106775.1 Etroplus canarensis
TGAGTGGCACACACACACACACACACACACACACACACACACACACACACACACAAACACGCAAACACATCCACACAGAGGGGTTTGGACAGGAGAAGACTCAGCACCAGTCTCACATCCAGGCCAGTCACACCTCGAGGCCTCCTCCGCCTCACCTCTGGGAGATTATTGCAGCAGTTTCTGACTGATCGAACGATCAACGTTCAGGGGAAAGCGCCACAGGCCTGCCGGGTGTTTGTTAAACTGGATCGGTCGGATTTAAATGAGTTATTTGAGCTGCCACAGTGCGCCTGGCTGTCCAGAAGCTGCTTCACAATCACATCAGTTCAGTGGTTCACACATTAAAGCTTTAAAAGGACAAGAGATCTGCTGGATGAAAGAAGGGGAAACTTGATTCTGCAGGGTGTTGACTGTCAGATTTTGGGATTTTCCATACAACTACAAAAACATCTAGTGGGAAACTTGTATGAGTCAAAAGTTTAGGGTCACTTAGAAATGCCCAAAAAAGCCTAATTGTGCAAGCAAGTAATCCTGCATTGGGAACCCATGCAGTGTGAGTTTTCTCTAGTGTTTCTGTCTATCCCAGCCCAGGAGACTCTGAGAAAAAAAGACTCATACTCAAGATTTTAACTTCCTGGTTCAATAAAGGTAAAACTCCCATTTCACACAATTTGAGTTGTAGGAAAAGGCTCAGGTTTATAGATTCATTCTGGCATTTTATTTCTGAAGAAGATTAGAAGTCATAGACAAGAAGACGATTCTTAAAACTCAAGGATCTGTCAGAGGATCGTCACATCTTTAGGATTTTTTTGCATCTCACTAACCCACCACAAACAGGAAGTGAAGAGTTTATTTTGCATACTTCCCTGCAAAACAGGGTCAGAAATGCAAGAGACAGTAATGATTTATTGTAAATTATATTATTAATCATTAATTGAGTTTTAATTCTTATGTAGGCATATAGAGGCCCTTTTTCATCAGTTATTACACCTGTTTAAATGCCACATTATGCCACCCAGTGCATCATGTATGTATGTACACAGCCTAAAACTGTTTGAAATGAGTGTCTTCAGCAGGGGTGTCAAACTTATTTTAGTTTTCCCAGATCAGTGAAATAATCGCCGCAAAAGCTATCCATCCCTCCCCAGGCCAGCTGAGAGATATAGCGTCTCCAGTGTGTCCTGGGCCTACCCTGGGGGCTCCTCCCATTAAAAACATGCATAAAACACATGACCTGGGAGGTGTCCAGGAGGCATCCTTATCAGACGCCTGAACCACCTCAACTGGTTCCTTTTAATATGGGGGAGTAGCGGGTTTACTCTGAGCCCTTCCCAAATGACTGAGCTGCTCGCCCTATCTCTAAACAAAGCCCAGACACCCTTCAGTGGAAGCTTGTTTCAGCCACCTGTATCCTACGTCTCATTCTTTTGATCACTAACCAGAACTTGTGCAAGTAGGTGAGGGTAGGAATGTAGACGGACTAATAAATCTGCATCACTGGAGACGCCACACCAATCCACCTGTCTATTTCATGCTCCCTTCCTCCCTCGCTTGTGAACAAGACCGCAGCATGCTGATCCTGCTGAAAAAGCTAGCTCTCTTTTAATGTAAATAAGTACAAGCCATCTTGTTCTTTCTGTTTCTACTGCAGCGCTGCCTCAGGATGAAGAAACATCCAAACGTCAGTATAAGGAACAGAGCTCAGGACCGGTCTCACTTTTGCTGCAGTTGTTATAAGTGCTGATTCTTATCAGCGTACACAAAATAACATTTTTATTATAAAAACAAACAGCTTTTTAGCCTTTTGTTTATGCGGTAACAGGCTTCACTTGGGCGTGAAACAGCTTGTCAGTAAATTGTCCCAATGCATTTGAGCCCGTGAAAATGGGGGACTACATATGAAAATGCCTGAAATTCCTAAACAATTAATGCAATTTTTTTGTCAGACCCCTTGAATTAAAGCTGAAATTCTGCACTTTGATCACATTTCAACGGTTTGATTTAGAATTCACTGTGGTGATGCACAGACGCTTAATTATAAAAAAAAAAGTGATTGTCGCAAAACTTATGGACCTAACTGTGGACTGCATTGTTCATCTAATCTGATCTTTTTTGTCATTGCAGTCATGTTAAAAAGAAAGTTTTCACAGGATTGTGTGCAGTCCTGTGAAAAACTAAGCACACCCTGTGACTGAGTAGCTTGTAGAGCCACGTTTAGCAGCAGTAACTCGAAGCAATGGTTTTCTGCATTGCTTTATCAGCCTCTCCCATCGCCGTGGATGAATTTTGGCCCACCCCTCTTTAGACCGTTGCTTGTTCATTTGAGGTTTGTGTGCATTCATTTATTCATAACTCTCCTAAGGTCACACAAGAGCGTTTCCGGTTGAGGTCTGGAATTTAAATGGGCCAATGCAAGATCTTCACTCTTTTATTTTCAGGCATTCTTTCATAGATTTGCTGCTGTGCTTGGGATCACTGTCCTATTGCATGACCCAGCTCGGGTCAAGCTTTAGATGTTGGAGACATGGCCTCACATTTGACTATTGGATACCTTGGTATATAGAGGAGTTCGTGGTCAGCTTAATGACTGCAAGGTGCTCAGGTCCTGTGGTTGCAAAGCACCATGCTTGACAGTTGGTATGAGGTGTTTGGTTTTCTCCAAACATGGTGCTGTGCATTATAGCCAAACATCTCCACTCTGGTCTCATCAGTACAAAGGACATTGTTCCAGAACTCTTGCGGTTTGCTCAGATGTAACTTTGTAAACCGGAGTCAAGCTGTCATGTTCTTTTTAGAGAGAAGGGACTTTGTCCTGAAACCCTTCCAAACAAGCCAAACGTATTGAGTCTTTTTCCCATTGCACTGCCATGAACTATAACATTTAACATGCTGACTGAGGCCTGCAGAGTCTGAGGTGTAGCGCTTTGGTTTTTTGCAGTTTCTCTCAGCTTTGCACGATTTGACCTCAGGGTGAATTTGCTGGGATGTCCACTCCTGGAAAGATTGTGGTATTGTGGTAACACACACCTGAATGCTCCAAACCAGCAAACTGCCAGTATATCTGCTTTTATAGAGGTGTTCACACTGGCTGATGCTCAATTAATTAAGTGTATCTGATTAGCAGCGGCTCGCTGCTACTTAACCCCTTAATTCCTATGGAAGCATTAAGGATGTGCTTAGTTTTTCACATGCTGCTTCTGCATCGTGCTTTACTTTGACAAGTTGTGCTATTTTTCTTTTCAGGTTGTACTTTATCTAATTTTAAAACCTGCTAAGAAACAAACTAGTTTTTATTGTGTCCTTGAATTTAATAAGGGTGCACTTTTTTCAAACATGACTCATGACTGTATGACAGAAAAAGAAGAGAAGCAGAATATGCACATTTTAAAGAGCTTTGGAGAAAAATGTACCTAAATTAGAAAACATGTTGCTCTATAAAGTGGAACAAATTGATTGATTTAAACTGTTTTCAGGCACATTTGTGACTTGCGTGAGTCCTTGGAAAATATCTCATTAAAACTCTTTATGTCCTATTTAGGCCTCATGCTCCTGGTCACCCAGAGTCGGTGCAGCTTTTGGTTTCTAGTTCCTTCTCTTTTTTTTTCCTTTTTTAAATTTACGCGGGAGAAAACAGGTCCCATGCATCGAGGACGGGGGATTGACCAGCAGCTCACGAGCACAGCGTTCGTGCAGACGTTTTAACGCAGGTTTTGCCCGGTAGCTGGAGGGGAGTGGGCGGGGCCGAGGCCGGGCTTGGCTGTGAGAAAATCTGGTCTGACAGTAAAATACACAAAAACATGTTAACAGGAGACGATGTCCACACGCAGAATGTAAGCACCAGTGCTTCAGGACAGAGATGCAGTCACATACATGTTTGATCAGTCAGGATTAAAGACAGATATCTGTAAGAGTGAGGACGAATGGCCAAACACAGAGGCTCTGACTGACTTGGATCATAGGATTCAAGAGCCATCCTTGATGCTAAGCTGTGCTCTGTTTGACTGGATGTTCTCATGAATAATAGATCAATTTAGATGCACTGCACTTGCATTGATCTCGTGCAGGACTTTAATCTCATTTTTTTGCTGCTGGATCTCATAAACAATTGTCTGGCCCAACTTACTTCAGAGCTTGTGCAATCAAGGATGAAAGTAAGAGCAAGTGAGTAACTCCCTTTTGAAATGTTTCACAATGAGACTGAACAAGAGGACAGAAGAAAACACATCAGACAAACAACACAAACTTTTTGCCCACTGAAAAAAGTTAAAGAACGAGCAGAAAGTAAAAGATATTTGTGTCTGCATGAGGACTGTAGTAGGAGGGAAGATTTGAGGTAAAGCTCTGTGGGACGTGTTGTTTTCAGCTCATGCAGCCAATGGATGTTGAACACTTAACGTTAAAGGGATACTTTGAGGTTTTGGGATGCCGCACATTTGGCCAACTTACCCTTAAAGTGATGAGAACAGATAGACTAAAGCTCCTCATGTGCTCCGAACAGATAGTGACATTATAATGTGAACAAAGAGCTACTGGGATGAAGTTTGCTTATTTTTGTCCTGTATTTCACTCAGCATCAACACAGCTATTTCTGTACTGAAACACTGTGTTTACAGTGGCTAAGTAATCTGGAGAGACCACCACAGCACCATTATCTTCTTAATGGGTTTCCAGACTATCCTACTAGCACATTCAGCCTCTCCGTTTTCCCCCATGGGGTAACCAGAATGGATGAATCCACATACCGTATGTTATTAGGTACAGATTTTCACACCAGATGCTCTTCCTGAGGCAACGCTCCATGGTGAGAGGGGCTTGTGTCCCCACCTGGAGTCAAACCAGGGGCCTTTCACTTGTTAGGCGAATATGTAAATCACTAAAGACTCTGTAACATGTAAGAAAAAACCCAACTATCAGATGATCCCCTATGACCAGCACTTGGCAACAGAAGGGAGGAAGAACTTCCTCTTAACAGGAAGTGACCTACAACTGCTATGACTGGTTGGTAGGTGTAAGGAACAAAGAAATTAAAAAAGGAGAGTTTTTTGAAGATAGAATGGATTGCATTTGGTCAAGAACACAGGCAGGGAGAATGCAGCAACGTGTTTAATCTCAGTGTAGCCACATGCTAATGCATACTTTATGTTGCTTCATGTTCTAAATGGGACCATACTTTACAAATGAACATGATGTATTGAATAAGACCTGCATCTCAAGATGTAGACCATAAACTCATTAGGAAAATGTTTACTTAAGCTAGAAATAGACCCACTTTCACATAGACTTCTGTGCAATCAGACTTCTTTTTGAGACCAGAGAAGTTGCCCCCTGCTGGACATTAGAAAGATCTGCAGGCCAATATGGTTGGAATATGGAGTTAATGGTAGGTGTGAAAGATAGACAGCATCAAGAATTGCCTGATTACATGAGGTACAAAAAAATAAACATAAAAAATGTTAGTACTCTACCAACATAAGCTAGATTAACTGAAGTAACCTCAAGTCACATAAAGTTACGGCCACTCCCATTTTTCCCCGAGAGGTAGGGAGACCAGATCACGACAAACAAAATGTGGGGTAAATACTATGTTTGTGTAGGACAACGTGGAACATGTTAGCAATGCTGGGAGATAGTATGAAAATGTAATATCTAACTTAAAAATAAAAGTAAAAGAAACTGCACGAGTTACCAGCGTGGTGTCTAGCATGCAAAGGTCAAATATATTAAAGCAATTTTTCCAAATTTGGTGCTAAGTATATACAATAACGATCAGTGGAAGCTTTGGGTTATTCTTATGGTCTCATGCGACAGTCTATATACTCCTGATTTCAATTTTATTTTACTGCTATTTAAGCTGCTGTTCTGTCTGGTAACCATCTTTGGGTTTCAGTAGGGATGCACCCATAGACTAGCATACCTTTTATTGAGTCATATCTGATCATTTTTTCCATTTTTTGCCAATTATGAGAGACACACTGCATCACTTCACATCATATCTGCCCTTCTGTGAAATCTAAAAGTAACTCCACACCAAGAGAAAAACTGTTTCTCAGTATACTTCAAAAATTGATTCTGTTCATCTGGACGATTGAGCATGCATCAAGACGTTTCTCTGTATACACTGTGGCTTCCATTTTCTTTTTGGTAGTTTCCATCATACGGGGCGGCTGTGGCTCAGGTTGTCTTCTAACCAGAAGGTTGGTGGCCGTATTCCCTCCTGTTCCAGTCTACATGCCAAAGAGTCCTTGGGCAAGTTACTGAACCCCAAATTGAATCCATCGAAGTGTAAACGTGTGCATGATAGTTAAATGTGCTTAAAGGCACAGATTAAAGCACTGTGTGAATGAAGTTTTGAGTACTCGGTTAGAGAAGAAAAGCACTATATAATTACCAGTCCATACTCCACAAAACTTGTAACTTTCCTTGATGCACATAGCATCACCTTCACTTTATTACAATAAAAAGCCTTGCCTGCTTTCTTCATATGCATCAGGTTAAAGTCAGACTTTAAAAATATGCATGTCCAGTAAAAATGTGGGACACTATCTCAAGATGGGGGACAAGGGCTAAAAGTGCTGTGCAGTCCCATGTAAAGAAGGACATCTAGTCACCCTACCAAGGGGTCACCACAGTGGATAAATCTGCGTAAGCAATTTTGGCAAAGACTTTATGCTGGATGGCCTTCCTGATGGAACTCTTCCCATTTATCTGGACTTGGAACCGACACTAGGAATACACTGGCTTCTGACCTCCAAGGCTGAGCTCGTGTCCCAGGTCACATACAAATAAGAGACTACTTTTACAATATACCCGTTTAATGAAACCCTTTGTATTAAATTTGTGTGAAATGTGTGTAAGTAGCTCTTCTTCTCTTAATAATTACAAAGCTTTGGTCTGGAAAGTGAAATCTTAAACCTGCATTCTTTCTAATGGCCAGCAGGGGGCAACACCTGTGTTGAAAAAAGAAGTCAAATTGTATAGAAATCTATGAGAAAATAACCCAACTTCTCATCTGATCTGCAACCCCAGTAAACACTTCCCTGATGAGTTTATGGCCTTAATCACTAGTTCCATGTACTGTTGAATAAAACATGATGTTAATTTAATAAATTATGATCCTTTATAGCATCTAGAAGAACAATAAACCAAGTATGCTTTGGGACTGGCTTAAACAGTAGAGTTTCAGTTGATCAGATCTCAGATCCACTCTATACTCACGATATTTGTTTTCAAAAAGCTACAACAGTGACAACTTGAAGCGTAAAAAACAGGACTCTGTGACATCACAGTGGCTACATCTATCTTTTATATAGAGTCTATGGTCTTAATCACCTGTCACTGCTTACCACATGTACGCACGCATCTATATACCTATGTTAAAAGAAATACAACACAGAAACCCAAAAATAATATGAATGATGCCCTCTATCTAGAGCATATTTGTAGTATAAAGAGGTTACTTGTGATTATCACTTGAAAAAGAATAAAATCAATCAAATTAAAATTAGTCCCTGCAACACCTACACAGCTGCTACTTCTTCAATAGACTGAAGTAAAGTCTTTCATATGGTAAAGATGGTATGTGAGATGTTAGCATGAAGTAATGGAGGTGATGGAGGTGCTTTCGTTCTCATCACTTCACCACTTTAAGTTGATCAGCTCCCAGAAACCATCTGTATCCCTTTAAGCAGGTAATGAGACACGTGAGACTACACTCTGGGCTTCTGGTTCGAAGGTGAAAGCAGAAGGCAGGAAAAGGCAGGAGTGTTGCTTTGAGCGGAGAAGGGGTGTGGTAGATAGTGAGGGTGAAAGATGATCTGCTGAGACCGCTTATAGAGGTCAGAGTTCGGGGGGTGGAGTCAGGGAGAAGCGAGCTGATTGGTTGACGTACCGACGGAGGTGGGCATCTCGCCCCACTGCAGCACCACGTCTTTGGTGATGCGTCCGTAGGTGTTGACGTAGACGCCCTCGTCCTCGTAGCACAGCAGCATCTCCATGCCGTCCGTCTTGGGCAGAACCACGATGGCGTGCGGGGTCACCTGACCCTGAATCTGCCGGGGCAACACACGGGAAGGGGGTGGGGTTGAATGGGGGTGGGGGCAGGGGTGTTAGGAGCTGCTGGACCCCGCTAACATCCCCCCTTCCCCACCCTGAGAGAGAAGAAACTGCTGCAACAATAGAGCCTCCCGCTCCTCAGCCACGCAATCGCCATGGAAACAGACATGAGCACAGCGTGATTCATGACTGCCAAAAGCAATGAGAGGCGGTTGCTGTGGTTACCGTCTCCTTCGCCCATCCATCTCTGACTGTAACCAAACCGGGGTTAGAGGAGGACACTACTCACCCGCAGCATCTCTCATTCATTCATTCATTAAATTCATTTACTCACAAACTCATTCATTCACTAACTCACTGGCGTTTAGCACTCACTGTAGTTCCTTCTTATTTTGTTACCTATTCACTCTTTCATCCCATTTATACTTTCACACCTTCATTTGTTTACTCCACGATTTCTTTGCAAAGACTTTCACACATTCACCACTTCACGCGTTTACCTACGAGCTCATTAATCATCTCACTTCCTCTCCCATTTCCTCACAGTTTCACCCATTTAAATGACACATTTTGGCTCAGTTCAAACATGCGAACACATTCACATTTGATTTACACACAGTCATGTTTACAGTGCAGAAATAATCAATTTCATGGTGACCTGTCCTTGTTGTAACCAAAGCTACCATTTGCCTAAACTTAAGCAAAACCTAAACAACAACTAGTCTACCTTAAAATGTAATGAATTACATTATTGGGCATGCCTCAGGAAAAAGGTAGGACCCCACAATGCATCAATCAAGCATGAGCCTAACTCATAACCAAAAACTAACCTAAAACAAAGTCTTAATGTATATCTTCAGGGGGAAAAAAAGACATCGCAAATCTTATTTTGGGGAAAATTCTACAAAGTTTTGAAGGATTTTTTTATTTGATTTTTGACATGCAGTCAAGTCCCTGTGACCACTGAAACTAAAGTTATGGCTCTCTCCACATTTATCTTGATAAAATCTTTAACATTTGATTTGATCCCAGATGACTATGACCTAAACCTAAACCATACGGACAAAAGCATTGGCCTTTCCTTTTAATCACTGAATTCAGGTGAGTCATTCAGTCCCATTGCCACGGGTGTATAAAATCCAGCACCTAGCCATGCAGTTTCTCTGTACAAACATTTGTGAATGAATGGGTCCTTCTAAAGAGCTCACTGAATTCCCGCATGATACTGTAATAGGATACCACCACTGTAACCAGTCAGTTCCAGAATTTTCATCCCTCCTCGATATTCCACAATGAACTGTAAGCAGTATCATTACAAAGTGGAAGTGTTTAGGAATCACAGCAACTCAGTCACCGAGTGACAGACCATGTAAAGTTACAGAGCGGGGTCATCAAGCGCTGAGGTACATGGTGCATAAATGTCACCAATGCTTTGCTGACTCAAAAACTGCAGAATTCCAAACCTGTGGGATTAACACCAGTACAAAAACTGTGCACCAGGAGCTTCAAGGCATGTGTCAGATGTAGCGGTGTAACGCACACCACCACTGAACAGTAGAAATGTGTTGTCGAGTGATGATTCATGCCTCTATCTGGTAGTCTGATAGACCAGTCTGGCTTTGGTGACTGGCAGAACATTACCTGCCTGACTGCACTATGCCAACTGTAAAGTTTGGTGGAGGAGGGCTATAGAGTTTCTGGGGTTGGCCAGGGCCTCTTATCTCCAGTGAAGGGAAATCTTGATGCTTTAGCTTACCAAAACATTTTGGACCATTTTATGCTTCCAACATCATGGCAACATTTTGGGGCAGCGCTTTTTCTGTTCCAGCATGGCTGTGCCCCAGTGCACAAAGCAAGCTACATAAAGACATAGTTGGATGAGTGTGGTGTAGAAAAACTTTACTGGCCCGCAGAGAGCCCTGAGCTCAAGCCTATGTAAGACCTTTGGGATGAACTAGAATGGAGATCATGAGGCAGACTATCTCATCCTATATCGGTGTCTGACCTCACAAATGCTCTTCTGGATGAATGGGCAAAAATCCCCACATACACACTCTAAAATCTTATTAAAGTAGAAAATGAATGGAAAGCCTTCCCAGAAGAGTGGAAGCTGTCACAGCTGCATTGATTTATGGATTTAGAATGGAATGTCATAAAAGCTCTTGTTAGTGTAATGTGTAAGTGGTCCAATCCTTTTGTCCTTATAGTGTAGGTTTGGAGGTCTTAAATACCTTAACATTCTGTCTAACTCTTAACTCTTTTTTGTTATTGCATTTGATTGGCCTGACTGTTCATTATTTAAAGTCATGGCTCTCACTCCATTCATTTACATAGAGTCGTTACCATTTGACTCCTGCTTTTGATTTAACATGGCTTCCAATTTGTCAGACTTTCTTCTGGAAG
>VUQH01015428.1:2943-35409 GCA_015106775.1 Etroplus canarensis
GGGGGAAAGGGGGGGGGGGGGGGGGGGGTGCATTAAAGGAACAAGGAAAGCAATGAGACATATACGCCCATTACACACAGGCTGACACAGACACACCATCCCCCCACTGAAATCTCTCCCTCTCCTCTCTCTCTCTGACCAGGCTCACTGCCACCCCACCCCCACACAAAACTCCTCTGATAACAAGGAACTAATAAGTGCTAGCTGTATGTGCAAAAAATGGCTCCCTCATATTGCAGTCTTGTTTTGTAAGTGAAGGCACAGACATAAAATTTGATTATCGTTCTCTTTTCTGTCATCGCCCTTAATGAATTTTGCTAATTTAATACTCTAAAGCAGCATCCTATTTATTTTCTCAGAGGCTGTAACTGCATCAAAAGCAAAGCTTAACGTCCCTATATGACTTCAAAAGGAACAAATCCATTTTAATTAGGAATGAACCAAGAAAAACAACCATCTGAGCCATCTTTAAAACCAAGCATTTGGAATCTGCCCAACATTACTTTCATGGCTGGTATTTTGCTGGCTGTGGAGTTATTTTGGTCGAGACATATTTATGCAATTTGGGAACAAAAAATGTCTTAAGTATTGGGAAGTCATCTGCCTTTAAAAATAGCATGGGGAGGACCAGCATGAAAGTATTGTATTTTTAAAGGCACTTTGAGGGCTCAGTTAGACTAGAAAAACACTAAATTATATCTGTCCATAAAACTAGTGTACTGAATTTACTTTGCAGCACTGATTTCAGAAGAAACAGATTTTGCAACTCTAATCTGTCAGTTTGAAAATAAAAATGTTTCTGACAGTTCATTCCTGTTCAAGGACTTTTCCAAAAGAAGACAGGTGTTTACAGCTCACGTTTGCTGGTGAACTGGCTAACTATGGTTTATATGGTTAATAACTATTGCCTTTCTACTTTACTGTTTTCTGTATTTCGCTGTTTCTGGGGTACTTGCCCAACTTATACAGAAAAATGATGAGATTTTTTGTTTTTTTTGCATTGATTGTCAAGTCTCAAATACACCACAGTCTCATGGTGGATTTATATTTCTGCGTTAAATCAGCGTCTTAGCTGCAAGCCCCTCAGAAACCCACACCTTAACCTATGCTGTAACCTGATATGAACTTAACTTGAAATGTAACTACATGTTGTGTCAATGCAGCTTAATATATACCTTGGTGGTGAGTCTCTATAGAGCCTACATTGTAATCTATGCAAGTGGCTGTCACCATCGCCAGCTTTCATACCTGTGCATCATATTTGGTAAATTTCTAGAGAGGTGCACGTCAGGTTACTCTATAGGGTACAGAGTAGGGTTTCAGAAGGGTCTGTGGCTATGATGTACGTAGAGTGTCAGTCAACGCAGAAGCATAAATCCGCTGCAAAAAAATGCTCAGCCAGTTGCACAGCCTGTGTTGCAGACTGCTACAGAGATTCACTCCAGAGGTATGAATTCAGAATCAGAATACTTTATTAATATCCGGGTGGAATTTGCATCAGCAAGGCATCAGTAAATTACTGGAAGACAATCATGTTTTTTTCCATTAATGTAAGTTTCAAATTTAGGCAAACACACAGTGATATTGGCAGTCCATGTAACAACCACAGTCAAATTAAAGTGTGCTGTTCGGTTAATGCTTGAATTGTTCTTTTAGTTTTAATAGGAGTGTCAGTGATTAAAGAAAAAAAATGTAATGTGAACCCCAAATGTGTCTAAGTGATTGAATTTGATGAGTGTTGTAATGATTGGCAAAACTTTAACACCTCATATTGTCACGGAAGTTGGGGTGCCAATTTAGAAATTTCCAGCACTTCTACAAAGGGTTACGCTTATAGACCTTCACAACATGTCGCAACATCATTGCAGACTGTCATAATTGCTTCATAAATGTCATAAATACAGCCTCATCTTTCATAACCACATCAGGCCCGAAATGTCACTAATGTTTACCAAGCAGTTGCCAGGCGGGTACGACATCTCACTTTGTTAAAGTCACAAATACCTCGTAACATGTCGTGAATATTTTCCTTGCATTTCCTGAGCAATTCGTTGTATTTCGAATCTTGTAACCTTGTAACAACTCCATAATGGTTTGCAAACACATCACAACAGTTTCTTATCCGTTTCGTAAAAACTGCACTCCATAGGCTGCTGTATAAACAAATCATTATGAATTAGACATGTCAAATTGATTCATATTCAAATTTGCATAAGTGGGAACTTTGCTATATATGAATTATTAATTAACAATTTTAGCAAGGTGAAAATGTCTAAATAATATTTTAAACCTATTATCCTCAGTTTGACAATAGCCTCTAAAATGGTTCATAAATTAACCCCAACCTGACGTCATTTGCATGTAAGCACTATTTAAGGATGACCTCACCCCATCCCTCATGTGAAAGTTGACTGGGTCAGAGAGAAACTGTGTGTTTGTGTTTGCATGTGTCCCTTTTGCCTGTCGGATACAGCACTGACAGATGGAGGAGAAGTGGGAGGTGGGAGAGGCCTTGGGAGGGGGTAATCCTTTCTCTTTGTATTAGGGAGACGCCTTCTGTTGATTGGACCGTGGTGTTTGGGCTCTCACAGGCTTCACTTTCCCCCCCTCTTTTTTTTAAAATGAGGCTTTGTTCTGTGGAAAATAAGATATTTTAAACCCTACAGTCTCTTTGTTCAAAGCTGAATAAAATTAATCCTCTTGTTACCAGACTTTCAGTTTAAGTATATGCAATGTATTTAATTATCATTCAGTAGGAGGAAAGTCCTTTGCTGTTTTTCACTGCTGGGAAGACACACTGAACATAAACACGTAAAGTTGTTATTCTGAATGAAGGATATAATTTTCATGACTTTTAAGCTTAGCTATAACGCTGGGGATAGTCTCAAGATTGTAATAAAGCAAAACAAATACGTCCAATATATTCAGTCAAGTAACGGCACACAGATGCTCTTTGTCATTGCAGCTCAAGTCCGTTTAAATCTGCTTGGTTGCACCAAATTCCCAACTTGACAGTCAGTGAGTCCTACTCGATGCAGTCATTCAAATACTTATGATCCCCTAAAAGCAGGGAATCTTTTATTTTTATCACAGGTGATGTTGGGCAAAGCAAAAAGCATGAAAAATGAATGTGAGAGGCTTGTGTGCTGCTGCACTGTGCCACTTCTAAATTATTGATCAAGCACCCAGCAACTCTTAGAATCAGTTTGCATTTTTCACCCACTCAGACTTGAACTCATTTAAGCTCAATAAAGGTTTACCAAGCGGAAATGACAGCATTAAGTTGAGCTGGGTAAAATTTGATCTCAGAAACAAATCACAGCTCATTATATATAGTTTCATTTGCAAAAATATAATGGATCACTAAATTAGACAAAGAACAGTTAAACTAAGAAGATGTTACTGTAAACGCAGCTGCTTATATGAACATTGAAGTTTTCTTTCAGACCATGATGGAAGCCTCACTCGTGGTTTTAACCTACATTTGGCATGGTCATTTAATCAGCCTCTTTCCTGATACGCCTCTCTTTACTGGATGTGACAACTTTCCCTTCCACAAAATTAGGAGCAAACAATCAATTAAACATTAGGTTGTTACATCCACTCACTAATGCTCTCATCCAACCTTCTAACAATATCTTTAACTGTTTCCATGGAAACAATGGTCTCTTTAAATAAAGCCACGTGTCGACAAAGATTATTTTCATGTTGCACAATGAACTTCTGTTTACAACAAAATGTAATATTTTGTCCTAGTACTCAATTGTGTTTACTGCTCAGCGTAAAAATAAGACATGTTTAAATCTGCAGCTCCTTTATTCTGTGAGCAGAAGTGTAAATAATGCAAAGGAAATGGCCCTTTACTGAGGCGATGATTTAAATCATTGATATTACTGCTCATCGCTTCGTGTTAAATACAGGCTCCACGCAGTTATAGCACCAGATCTCACCAGCATGTCTCGAAGGTGTCTGTATGACTTTGTCTGACAGTATGCAAGAGAAAATATTCTATATGGACAAAAAGTACTAACCACACCGCTTAATCACTGAATTTAGGTGTTTCATTCATTCCCATTGCCACAGGTGTTTAAAATCAAGCACTTAGCCATGTGGGCTACAAACATTTGTGAAAGAGTGGGTCATTCTAAAGAAGTCACTGAATTGAAGCATGGTACTGTAAAAGCTACCTTGTTGCAACAACAAGTCAGTTTGTGAAGTTTCTTTCCTCCTTGATATTTCACAATCAACTGTGGTATTATTGCAAAGTGGAACCATTTGGGAACCACCATAACTGACGAAGTAGCTATACCATTGCTAACATTCTCTGAACTCAGTTACTGCAGAGTTTCATACTGCCTGTGGTATTAACATCAGTGCAAAAACTGTGCACCTGGAGCTTCATAGCATGCGTTTCCATGGCCAAGCAGCTACATGCACGCTATAGATTGCCAAGCACAAGGCCAAGCATTGGATGGAGTGGTGTAAAGCACACCACCACTGGACTTTGGAACAGTGGAAACGTGTTCTGCAGTGTGACAAATCACACTTCTCTATCTGGCAGTCTGATGTAGCGAACTGGGTTAGGTGAAGGCCAAGAGAACGTTACCTCTCTGACTGCATTATGCCCATTGTAAAGTTTGGTGAAGGAGAGATAATGCTTTCTCCAGCATTGGCCCGGGCCCTTTAGTTCCAGCAAAGGGAGATCTTTATGCTCCAACTTACCAAGCCATTTAGGACAATCAGAATCAAAATCCTTTATTATTCCCGGGGGGAAAATATTTGTTTCCAACCTTGTAGGAACAGTGTGGAGAAGAGCCTTTTTTGTTCTAGCATGGTTGTGCCCCAGTGCACAAAACAAGCTCCATAAAGGCCTGGTTGGATGAGGCTGGCGTGAAAAGAACTTGACTGGCCTACACAGAGCACTGACCTCAGCCCCATCCAGCAAAGCCATGTCCTCTCATCCACCATTGGTGTTTGTTTGACCTCACAAATGCTCTTCTGGATTAATGGGCAACAATTCCCACAGACACACTCCAAAATCTTGTTTAAAAAAAAAGAACAAAAGAGTGTAATTTGCAAATGGAGGACCAGCTCCATATTAATGCCAATGATTTCTAATGGGATTTCATAACAAGGTTCTGTAGGTGTAATATTCAGATGGTCCAATACTTTTGTCTATGTAGTGTATCTGCTATCCCTCTAGGTGCTTAATTAGAATTCTTATTTTACCACGCAAATTGTTTATTTTGAAAATAATTGCAATTAATTGTGTTACTTCAGCATTGCATGCAAATCCATGTATTTTTAGTGTGAACTTCAGATGACTCAACAGTTGATTCTTACTCTGGCTCAAGAACAGGCACAATGAAAGCATACACGGTAAATGCTTCAGGCTTCTCTCTGCCTCGCTCTCATCTTGTCAGTAAACACAGCTGCATCAATAAATCCTGTCAATGCCTGCTTCCTGAAGTGATAAGGCAACTCAAGGTAATGAGTCTGTGGTAAGAGGTGGTGACAGAATGACTTGTAGGGGGTATTCAAGCAAGAAACAAAAGGAGCTGCATTGGTGAGTGTGTTTTGTTAAAGGACTCTGGGGTATGTATGAGTCATCCCAAGAATCAGATATCATCAAGGAAATACATTTGATTCATCCTTGATTTTTAAGGTATTGCAGACATCATATTGCAAAAATGTCAGGACTTTGTGCTTGCATGCACTTGAATGTCCAGTACAGTATCATGTTTGCTGTTTGAATGTAGTCCAGCAAAAGTTGAGCCTACCTCAACTTTTTTGCTGAAAAGACTACATTTGTATCTCAGAGCCCTGGCACTGCACTATTGCTGGAGGCCTTTGCATACTTAAGTGGCCCAAAAAACAACAAAAAATCAGTCTGATATCTTGTAGTGGTGACAACAGCAAATTTTACTATCTAAAATATAATCAGTTGAAGCTTATTAGGATGCAAATTTAGTAATAGTAAATTTAATAGCTCCTGCAGTTTTGAATGAAAAGAATTTTGTACACATTTAACCCATGATCACACTTGCACATGACTAAATTTATGCCTCATCTAGGGAAGTGGCATCCATAGTGTTAAATTATCCAGAATTTTATTGTTTTACAATCATTCAAAAGCTGGCATCAGTTTTACTAGTGGATAGGGAGTCCAAGCCATTTAAACCTACTGCAGGTTGTCAGAGTCACATGAACTAAGGTGTGAAGTAGCGTGAAACCACCTAGGAGTGGATGTCAGGTGGCACTGTAAGTACCTGATCGTTACCAAAAGGCACCACAGGTGAAGTGTGCCCTGAATTTGATGTCTCTTCCCAGGTATGTCAGTGGGAGTGTTGGAGAAATACTATGGCAGGGATGATAAAGGAATGGTGCAGACAGATGACACTGAAGTCCCCCACTCTATTCAGTGGCGGAATCTCCAGTTTGACATATATTAGATACTATAATCTTTTTTCTGAGACAAAGGAACACTTTAGAAGAAAATGTATATAAAGTCTACATAAATATATCAAGATATTTACCTTTTAAGCACTGGCTTGAGCCTATTTTGGGCATATTTCAAATTGTGCAGCACTGTACTGAGAATACTTAAACGGAATCATGTCAACAAGGCAGACTGGAAGTGTGAAAAGCCGCATGGGTTATTTAGGAAATGGCATCCATTCTTAGTAAACCTTTTTTTTCTGGATGAAAAAAAGGTTAAAAATATTGCACAGAGGCTGAATAGACATTTTACAGTCCAGCAGTGGATTACATCAGTAAGGATGTAGATAATCGAGGCAAGCCTGGGCGAAGGTCGGAACTGCACCGAGCTTTTGAGTACTCTGCACAGCCCAGCGGGCGGACCAGCTACTTGGTATTCCACTCATGTCTGGATCAGAGTCAGAAGAGGAGCGTTGAGGAGGAGGGATTTTGCTCTGACTCCTGCTTTGAAGCGAAAGTGAAGATGACTAGACAACTATAAAAGAATGGAGCTGAAAACACCCTGAAATCTTCTATCATCTTGACAACTGACTGAACAGTCACAACATCTCTCTCCTGAATGAGTTCAGCAAAAGCAATGCAGATGAATTTAATCATGGGCCATGATCATCTTGCATCTGATCAAGAGGAATTTTGTGCTTTTTCGAACACAGAATTGCACTTGCCTGTTTCATATTTGTGCTGCTCTCCAATTTTAATACAAGTCTTGATGTTTCAGAGTGGTCTGGTTTTGTGAAAAATGTGTCTGCATGGTTAATATTTAGCAACAGTAGATTAGTTTTGAGCTTGCACAAGAAATAAACTCCACGTCTGCTGTAGTTGGTGAGAAATGACTGACTCGGTAGCCCAAAACACATGCACAAAGACGGAGACTCATAAATCTAAGCAATTCATACAGACACACTTGTGTACATGAGTATTTACAGACTCAGCTTCTCTGTGAGCAGTCTGTGTGACGGGAGATTGAAGACAGGGTGGAGCAGTGATTTGTCACCTTAAGAGCCCCCTGGGACAGGAGGCTGAGCAAAGAAGAATGGGGTTATAGGTCACAATGTCTATGTAAAGCTGAGGCTTAGTTTTTAATGCTGAATAAAATGTCAGCATCCTCTGTAGGGCTGAAGAACTGACAGAACGAATAAAGTCCATAAACCTATAACACGGGGGAAATGTGATGCAGCATAACTGCATATATAAAGTGGAAGTGACCATTACACATTTCTTTAGCTGCCCATATATGAGGAGGAAGAGTACCACAGTCCAACTCGGCTTGTGGTATTACATGCATAGCTGCCTCCCAAGTGGTTTGAATGCTGGAGTATGTCGAAGAAGTAAATGGAAGTGCAGTGTACAACATGCACATGCACTTGCTCATTTGCAGTGTTTTACTAAATAATTAAAAATAAGCAAAAGTAGTGAACACTTCTGTCTTACTTTATATCAGTGTGTGCTAAAGATTTCGTCTTGGTATTTCTTTGAGAAGTTTAACAGTCTTTGTTAACTATGGATCTCTTTCCATGTTTAGGATGCCTTGAATGCTGCATCAAATGCCTGGGTGGGATTCCATACCCATCCCTCATAGCCACCATCTTGCTGTATGCGGGTGTGGCCTTGTTCTGTGGCTGTGGACATGAAGCCCTCTCTGGAACTGTCACCATCCTCCAGGACTACTTTGAGGTGGTGAGGAGCCCCGTGGATGCACTGGATGTCTTTACAATGTGAGTAACAAGGGTTCCAGCTGGTTTAAAGAATGGATTCGTGGCTAAAGAAAACCTAATAAACTATAATTTTGCATAACATGGAAAAGCACAAAAACCTCAAACTCATTATATGCTCTTTGACAAATCCCACTCCACAAATTTCCCAAACATAGCTGATTTAAGAGTGTGACATGAATATTACTTATGTTTCTGAGGCAAATGTAACAACCTACAATTAAATATCCTTTTTTTGTATGGGTATTTTTTGCATTTAAGAACAAAAACAAAGTGCAACTTTTTATTATTGTTATGGATTTCTTCTGTGGTTCTCTGTTCCTTCTCCAGGATTGACATTATTAAGTATGTGATATACGGCATTGCATCGGCTTTCTTTGTCTATGGCATCCTGCTAATGGTGGAGGGATTCTTCACAAGCGGTGCCATTAAAGATCTGTATGGCGACTTCAAGATCACCACCTGTGGACGCTGTGTCAGCGCTTGGGTAGGACCACAATTGTACACAATCGTGACTTTAAAAATGTAGCTTAGAGTCTGGTTGGATTATACCTAATACTTTATATCAGCTCCCACTGCTGCAGCACTTTTTGGGAATCACCTGTAATCGCACAGAGTAAAATGTCAGGTCATTTCCCTGGAGGTTTCCCTTGAAGGTTGAGTGGGCAAAGGTTTCAGCAGCTGGTACATTTTGTGACCACTGTGACAGTCGCTACTCATGCAATCCCCAGCTCCACTTGTAATGGATTTTTTGGAAACACCTCTATTGGTGAGGTTTAACTATTTTGAGAGGAGAGAGAAAGGTCAGCCTCAGTAGAGCCTCAGTGGAGGAGTATAATGACCCGACTGTCTGCTACTGGCACATTTTTTTTTCTCTAGAAAAGACCTTGAAAACAATCTAGCACACTGCGTTTCCTTTTCAAGAGGGTAGATTTAGGAAGGGGAGTCTCAGTGTAATCAGGCACTGTTAAAATGTGTGGTTATACATTACATGTGGTTAATACATTTCTACAACCACAACTAAAGGGTGCAGAAAGGATTTTTAAAAAATATTTCTATCAAATTTCTTTTAAAAACTAATAATATAAGCACTGTCAACCAGGACATGTAACAAGCCTGCAGAAATCCCATCAAATTGATGCAATATAATATCTAACAAAATCTAAATCTCCAGAGGGAAACAAGTGGGCTTGGTCACTGGGTTGATTTTTCATGTGGTCATCAAAATGGGCAAGTGAACAGCAGGGTTGGACAACACCCTAAAGGATCACAGGTTTAAACAGCCTCAATACCCTGGAAGCAAATAGTGAACCTAATTTTATACTATCAGTAAAACTGCAGTGGATAAATATGATTCCATTCAAATGATCTGTTTCCCTCTGTACTGTTTCCTCCTTTCAGTTCATCATGCTGACATACATCTTCATGCTGGCTTGGCTTGGAGTGACCGCGTTTACGTCCATTCCAGTCTTCATATATTTCAACATCTGGAATATTTGCCAAAATACTACTGTGCTGGAGGGGGCCAACCTATGCCTTGACCCGCGCCACTATGGTAAGGATGGATATTCTGTAGTTCTTCACCCCGTGTTTGTGTGCTGGTGAGATCACAGTTACTGCTAAACTGTCATCTGTGTTGCATCTAAACTGCTACTTCTTCCTATTGTTGGTCACCCAGCAAAACATAAGAACCATTTCTTAAGTGTAGCCTGTAGTTGGTTTCTGTATAAATCTCTTTATATTGTAAATGATAATGAATCTATTTTAGCATATGGGTAACTGATGGTTAGTAAAATTATAATTATGAGTATAGTAGAATGGTGCAGACTTCACAGACTTCCCCACAGTTTAGAAATGAAACAACATAAGTGTCAAAGCAATCTGAAGGCAGTCTTCTTATACTCAGTCTTTCTTCTCAAATTACTTTAATGATCCAAACATTATGTCAACACCTCCTTCTGTGAATTAGCCACAGGCAGCCTCTGTGTTAACAATCATGTGCCAACACTGTGACATTACAGACCTATATGTCATTTTTGCGACTATTTGTATAGAAACATTTTGTTATAACGGGCAGATGGTACATATAAACCATTTCTGCACCTCATTGTTGCCGTGCTCTGTCTGCTTTTTGTTCCAGAGCATTCCACACTGACATTTATACATGGTTTATAAATATACCAACTTTTTCCAGGTATTGTGCCAATTGCTGAGGCCAGAACTGTGTGTGCTGGATCTGAGAAGTTCTACAGGATGTGTGAATCCAATGAGGTAACATATTCTTGGTATCAAATACTGTTAATGATCACTATAAGAAAAGGTTATCATTTTAGAAGACCTTAAAAAGAATAATGAGTTTCAAATGCAAGACAAATCATTGATTAATTCAGCAAAGTCATTACTGTGAATAACTTGCCAGCCACAGCAGTGTCAAACATAAGGATCATGAGGTGCTTACCACAACCCAACATGCACATAAACATCTAGACAACATTTTAACTATAATATTGACACAAATACATTTACTTAACTGCTCTGGAGTAGCTGTTTGAAGTCAAGTTGTAGAAGACTTTAGATGCAACAAATTGCTATAAACTTGCTTCTCACCCCTGCAGGCTGATAGAAGATGTTTGTGGTCACTTATAGTAACACAGGCATTATTCCTAAAAAATAAAACTAACCTGCATCAGTTGCAAAAACAAAAAACATACTGCTCATCATTATCAGGTTGGTAGGGACTGGTAATGCAACCTATGTGAAAAATTCATCTTAGAACTTGACATTCTGCATAACAAAGGGAAAAGAAAAAAGTGAACACATACCAGAAACTGAAAAAAAATCCATCACCTGCTTGGACTGACATTTTAATGTTTACAACACGTCAAGCTGTGGATTTCACTCAAAATATCTGATTTAAATATGAAAGTTTTGCCAAAAAAAATCCCAGACTGTGACTCTAAAATGAGAAGATAAATATCTGACAAAAGTGAGAGTATTTCTGAACATGTCTGACAGCGCTGAACTCACTATTTTTCAGAACTGTTTGCTGACAAAGTGAAGACATTTATATAGACTGCTTTTTAAATAAGTCGCAGATGTTGAAGGATCAATCAGTGCAGTGAGCTTGTGGGTGCTGAAAGGAATAAAGTCAATGGATTTTGATTGCCAAATATATCCAGCAACCCCTGTGGACTAATATGTGCTGTGGTTTGTTTTGATACAGCTGGACATGACATTCCACCTGTTCATCTGTGCCCTTGCTGGAGCGGGAGCTGCTGTGATTGCTATGGTGAGCAAAACATACTGAACAGACACCTCAAAGCCTTTAAATTTAGGCACTCTGATAATACATACGCTGGTTTAAGTATCATGAAGTAATTTTAAGTGTCTAAGTATGTAATTTTCTGGAAGATCAGATTAAACTTTGCAGTTCAGAAAAAAAAAAAAAAAACATTCTGCAGTGGTAAGGCAGTTTTTGAAAATGGAGGCAAGTGAGAAGATATACTGTAGTTGGATAACTAGCTTCTGTTATGTTTGCCTGGGAGAGAATAGCTGTAGTTAGGAGAGAAGGCATTTTGGCGCAGTGAAAAAGACAGTGTTTGTCTCCCTCCCTCTTTCGGAGGTGCCAGGCATGTCATGCCGTTGTCATGGAAACAAGGAGAAGAAAGGCTAGGAGATTGTTGCAAACATCACTCAGTAATCAGTAATTTGCAGGAGCCATTTTCTGAGAAACAGAAAGTGTTTGCCTGTCGAGATGATGGTGCAAATCATCACATCACCATCTCCCCCCTCCACCTCAGGACGGAGAAATTACTCACAACAGAAGCACTTGCACATCTCAATAATGAGGGCTAAAAAAGACCTAATAAGGTGGGAAAATAACATCAATAATAAATTAATAATGTTTTAATCTCAGTCACCTAGCTGGTCTTCCTGTATATCTGCTGAAGTGCATTACAGCTATTAAACTGTCAGTCTTTTTGAAAAGAACAACTTCAGTCATTAAAACAATACATTATAACCCTTGCTACCATGGTAACAAGTCCAATACTACAGTCAGCATTATGCTGCCACCTGCTGGTCTATTGTGTTCCTTAATTTAAAGCTCGTGGGGTGCCAAACTCATTTTACATCGCAGTCACATACAACCCATTTTGATTCTCCAGGCTTTGTAAAGGTCTTTCATAGTTTCTTTGAACACTGATTTTTCACTTATTTTCAGCCCAGTTCTTCTACCTGAACATTTACAGAGGAATGTTTTTGTTTGTTAAGGCAGTTAACACTGACCTATGAGCCATTCCAGCAAAAATTCCAAGAAGGCACCTAACACAAGGCATAAACCACACAGCTTATCAAAGCACCAGTTTTAAATTGTATCTTTAGGCACTTCGTTACTAGAAGCCTGTCACAAAAACACACGATTTGTTCTTATTTCTTGAGTTGAAACTACAGAAAAATGCCAAAGATAGCACAGTTTGACAGGCATAAAATAATATTTTAGCACAAGGCGATAATCAAAGAGGTATGAGCCAAAACCTTGGCATATCTTGGCATGATGTGCAGTGTCCTTAAAACATTTTGAGGAAAGTACTATACATAAGTCGAGGACAAAATAAGAAGTGGCAGGCCTAAAAAAATATCTACAGCAGATGAACAGCATGTGAAAGTCATGTCTTTAAGGGTCAGGGAAAGCTGATCCATCTGCTGTCTGACGAAGCTTCATAATAAGTGGTCTTAGTGGAGCGGTGGCTGTCAAGAAGTCATTCTCAAGGAAGGGAAAACAGGGAGAAAAGGCTGAGGTATGCCAAATTACACAAGAACTGGACTGAAAATCAGTTGCAACAGGTCTTATTGAGTGATGAGTGGACCTCGTAAAAGCGGCATGGGATCATCTAAATAGAGAAAGGAAAAAAAAGCAGCCAACATCCAACGAAGAGCTTTGGAATGTCCTTCAATAAGACTGGAGAACTTTTGCCGAAGACTACTTACTAAAGAAATGACACAAAAGCTTGCCTAAAAGAGTTCAGGCTATGTTGAAGGATTAGTGTTCACACTAAATGTTGACTTTCAAGCTTGTTATAAAACTCTGTTTTTGCCCTGTGTATTGTATTTTCACTCATGTTTGCACATTTCAATAACTTATTACACCCATTTCTCATTTTTATAGCAAATTATAGTTAAATTAGAGGTGGCTTGAGACTTCAGCACAGTACTGTATAACAGTGCCTCCATATTCTTCCTATTTCGTTGGTTGTAAAGAAGTTTAACTACACATGAAATCCCTGAGGTGTCTTAATAGAAAAGTTAAATTTTACCAATACATCTAATTTTTTTTTTTGTTTAATACTTATGTCCTACTTCTTAATTTTCTGTACAGATCCACTACTTGATGGTGCTCTCTGCCAACTGGGCCTACGTGAAGGATGCCTGCCGGATGCAGAAGTATGAGGACATCAAGTCAAAGGAGGAGCAGGAGCTTCACGACATCCACTCCACGCGCTCCAAGGAGCGTCTCAACGCCTACACATAAAGACCAGCATGAGGCCTGGCCCTGCCACTCCGGCCTCTCTCCCTCTCTCTCTCTTCTTGCTTTCTATCTGTCTCTCTCTACCATCCCCTCCCGAGGGGGGGGCGGATGGCGCCTAGGGCCCTCGCCACTGCTGATGTCACTGGTGCGTCATATGACAATGTGGTCTGGGGAGGGGAAGCGTCACACAAAAACTCCCCAGTCACAAACAGCATTTCAGATGAAAAAAAAAGCCCCTTTACCTCTCTCATGGATGGTGTTATCATTATGGCAGTTGTATTATTGAATAAGTTGAATAAGATGTTTAGTGCTGACAGTAGTTTTAGTGTAGTTTCTAGAATCAGAAGTAGCAGTAGTATTTCTGCTTTTTAAATTTTTTTTAATTTAATTAATTACTGTATAATTGTTTTATTTTTCTTAAACTTTTACAAAGTGTCATTTTGCTCTCATGGATAATTTATTTTATGCTGATTTCCTGAGGGGGTCAACAGGGGCTTCAAAGGGTTTTCAAGCACATTTCTCATGTCGTGCGCCTGGAGATTTCATGTTTAAGAACTATGTACTGTATGTGAGTGGATGGTTAGTTTTAAAAATATTTTGAATCTCACAACGCAACTATGAAGCATCTTAAGCCTTTGCCATACCAGTATTCCCAGGGATTAAAACCACTTTCACATGAAAGCAATTTAATCTGTTTTTTAATGTGAAATATGATACAAAATAGCAAGACAACACGAAATAAAATACCAAATCAAAATAAAACATTATATGCTAGACGTGCCAAGCCTGTTAAACAGGCAACACTGACTTTCATAGATAGGATTGTGAATTGAAGATAAATTGTGGGTTATTTTATGATGATATTTGCCATTTAGATGTATTTTCGGACTCGCACAAAAGCATGCAAACATGCTTGCATAATCCCTTTTTTAATTTCTAAAGCTGAACTTTATAAATACTAATCTCCTGTTTTGCAGAAAAACTGCAGCTGTATATACTGATATATCAAAGCATACGTATATGTTAAGCACTGACATTTAAGGACATTTCCTGTGAGAATAAGAAGAAATCAGTCCTATCTGCATCTATCAGCCCCGACCTAAAAAGAAGGCCTGACGGTAAAAAGTTGTCTGGCAACTCCTTGGTGGAATTAAACAGATGTGAGAAAAGTGTGTGTCACAGTAATTTTGTTCATGACAGTAACTGCATTGCCTATACATCCCGATGCCATACGACTACAGAGGTGGCCTGTCAGTTCATTGCCTGGCGAGTTTTTTTTCTGTCAGTATCTCTCAAAGCTAGTTTCATGCACTTCTTTGACCATTTCTGTGCTCTCTCTAGATGTAAGCGCATTGATGTTCAACTCAAAAGTTGGATAACTGTACTGTTAGTAAAGACTGTGAATTTAGATGTTTTTCGTGGCATGGACATGCATCAATATAGTCTTATTGACTCATAAGTTACTTTATTTCACCTCTTTATTTTTACACTAATGACTGTCTTGCTGGATAAACCTTTTGTTTAAATGTGCAGTACTAAACCTCCCACGCTTATTGCGTTATGCTCCTGATATTAGAGACTGTAGTCTTTGAGTTGTGTCTATTTAGTTTGTGATGAGGTTTAAACCATGTCTTAAAGCTAATACTTGTACCAACATTGCTCCATAATAATCTGAAAAGAAAAAAAAAATGCTTTCAGCTTTCCTTGTATTAGTCTTTTGTACTTTCACTACAGATGCTTAGTAGCAGGCTTTAAATCTAATCTGTTTTGTACATTCATGTGCCAACAGCTTGAAGTGGCTTATTTGACCTGTATGATCAAATTTGCTTGCATAAATAAATTCACTTGTGTACTTGTTAATAAATACTAGTGGCCTCTTGCGTCCAGTTTGTTTTGATGTGAACCAATCATGCAGGTAGTAGTACGGGACTTCGAAAATATCTACTCTAATAACTGTCCAATAAGTTTAAAAATATGATCAGGAGGATGACATTGTAGAAAGGTGGATTACCTTTATCAAAGAAGAAAGGAAACTCATGAAGATAGGCAGAAAATATACTCAGCAACTATATCATGCCACTAGGTGTCCCCCTTTCCTCTTAATCATTACACAGATTTCGGTGCAACCTGTTATGTTAATGTATGAGAACTATAGCAGTGAGATTATTAGCACTACAGACAATGTTTCATTTTTTATTGCTATTACTTTATTTTGAATATGTAATAGAATTTAATTTAGGAATTACAGCCTCCTCAAGAAGCACTGAAACAACAAAGCCAATGAATTTGTGTTTGCTGTGCACAGAAGACATTTGTATGTGAGATTGAAAAATGAATATGAAAAGAGAGATCAGAGTTTCAGCTTTTATTTCCCTGGCATTTACATCTGGATGCTTTAAACAACACAGAACATAACACATTTTTATGGCAAACCACCCAGTTTTTCCAAGCGATTGTAAGCCAAAAATACTCAAATTAAAGCCAAAAATACTTCATATTTGGCTGCATACCCTTTGCTCACACAACTGCATCAAGCCTACTACCCACTGAGTCCAGATTTCTCGTTTCTTTATTTATTATGCCTTTCCCTGTCTTTTAACACAGCATATTTTAGTTGTCTGTTTTGCAGGGTTTCTTCCTTAAGTCTTCTTTTCAGGAGGTGAAATCCATATTCAGTTCTGTTAGGTTCCGCTGCCTGACTTGGCCGTTCCAAAATCTTCAGTTTTTCTGCCGGATGAAGTCCTTTGTTGAGGTGGTAGTCTGTTTTGGATTATTGTCTTGCTACATAATGAAGTTTCTCCCAGTTAGTTTGGAAGCATTTTTCTGTATATTGGCAAACAATGTGTTTCTGTCGACTTCTACATTCATTCTGTCACTAACATCAAGAGTTACATCATCAATGAAAATGATTGAGCCTGTTCTATAAGCAGCCATGCAAGCCTAAGCCATAAGAGGGTTGCTGAAAGACCTGTCCGGACCTGGACTCGGTGGCCATCCAAGACCCACCAGTTCAAGACCCCGCCGTGGACTCGCATGTGTGGAGGTGGACCAGAGGCGAGAGAGATGTTGACACACCCCCTGAGCATTGCTGAGGTGCTCTTGAGCAAGGCACCAAACCCCCTACATTGCTCATTGGGGCCTGTAATGGGCTGCCTCACTCACCAGCAATCCAACATTAAGAGTGTTGGTGATTTGGAATTTCCCCATCCGGGGATGAATAAAGTTGTTTGTTTGTTTGGATGTTTAGGATTATGAGCAGATCCCTTCTTTCTCCATACTTTGACATGACCATCATTAATCTTTGTCTCATCAGTCCATAAAACATTCTTCCAGAACTGTTGTGGCTCACCTCCGTACTTTTTTGCAGATTCCAATATCGCTTTCATATTTTTACTGCTGTTCAGTGGTTCCATCTTGTCCTCCATATTGGTGTTTTCTAATTCTCCTTCAAAAAACTGACTGTGATATTTTCACCCCTGCTCTTTGGAGATTGTTCATGATGTTACAAACAGCTATTTTGGAGTTTTTCTTTACTGTTCTCATCATTTGTCTGTCATCAGTTGTTGCTGTTGTCCTTGAACGACCGGTCCGATACCTGTTGCTCAGTACACAGGTCATTTCCCTTCTTTTTTCGGGATGTACCAAATTATGGTACTACTGACTTTGTTTAATGTTTTTAAAATATCTCTGATAGACTGTCCCCCTTTTCTCAGCTTCAGAATGGCATGTTTTTCTCCCATAGACAGACCTCTGGTCTTCATATTCTTAACTACAAATGAAGTTTTCAGAGTTTAAAGGTAAAGCTCAAACTGATAGTAGATCTCCAGGGCTACTTAATGATTAAGCAGTCAGTCTTATATGACATACCTGGGTAAAACGAAAAACCTGACACTTGTCATCTTCCAAATATTTACACTCACTTGGAAAAACTGGGTAGTTTGATCCAAAATGTGTTCTGTTCTGTGTTGTTTAACATAGCTAGATGTAAATAACCAGCAAACAAAAGCTGAAACTCTGATCGCTCTTCTCATATTCATCTTTTGATCTCACACGCAAATGAAGTAATTAATTGGCCTTGCTGTTCTAATTCTTTTGGAGCAGGCTTTATCCCAAAGGCTATGACATCATGTAAATGGACTGTCTAAAACCTGGGGAAGCTGAATTTACAGAGCGTCTTTAAGTTTACAGACCATTTTAGACGTTATATCTCCAAGAAACTGCTCTGTATATTATGTATATGAGCATAATGACCAGAAGAAAATGTAAATGTATTAAAGTGGCATATAATAACATTAAATTGAACCCTTGAATAACAGAAAACTAGCAAATACTGTCAGAAAATATGAAAAGTTGACACTACTTTGCACCTATTTTCAGCAGACAGGTTGAATTTGGCCTCCATTTGAAGCTACTGATCCGCTGGGTCAGGTAATAAATCATACCCAACATTACATTTTACACCCTGGTGCCAGACAGAATTCCCTCACTCCAAAATATGGCCTCCAGCTAAATAATACATTAATATTTGAGGGATTCCTTCAGTAAGAGGGGTTTACTTCATGTTTCAGGAGCATGTCAAATCCACAGTCTTATTTTTTTAAACAGGCTGAAAATAAAAAGCCAATCCAAACTGCCAAATGTGATTATGTGACTGAATGGACCTGGTCAAACCTTTATATACTGCAGTATTTAGAAAAAACAAAAAACTAAATGAATGGATTAACAAATGGAGGCTGATTCACGTGAGGGGAACGCCTTTCCACAGTTGTCTTGCTTGCCACACTGGCTGGCTTGCGTGACCCTGCCAAACCTAAGAAATCCTTCACTAATCCCACCCCTTCCCTTCCCACTTCCCCCCCCGGTCAATCTGATAGGTCACCTGTATTAGATCCTCAGCCTGTCTACTGCTGTCTCTTATGGACTTTTAAAGGTCTTTTAATTTGTCTCTATTTGGGGATTTTCAACCGGGCAAGAAGAATTCTTCTGTCTCTGAAGGCATCCGAATGTCTGTTTTCCTGATATCTCCTCGATGTGAGCATTTTGGATGCACTCAGTGACATCATGCGTCGACTTCTGTGTCTGCATGCATTCCTGTGCTGTCTCAGTATGGCTCATCCCTTCTGTCCATCCCAGTGCACCTGTGTCTTTCATGGACGTACTGATGGAACAGGAACCAGGTAAACTGCACTTTAAGATCACACAAACTGTACTTGACTGCTTTAAAAAACCTGAATATGGAGGACATTTCTCAATTTCTCAAGTTATGTAGCCTATGAGTGTGCCTTATTGGGCCATAACTTCAAAAGATAAACAGATTTTAAATCATTTTAAAATCAGTTTATCCACACGGTACCTTCAGTGCACTAACCTTGGTGCAAAGAAAACTTCAGAGACAGTCATGGTCCTTTTAAATGTGGTCTGTGTTAAATTAACAGAAAATGTATGTATATATCTATATCTATCTATCTATATCTATCTATCTATATATATATATATATATATATATATATATATATATATATATATATATATATATATATATGTTTTGTTTTGTTGTTGTTTTTTTTTGGGGGGGGGTCCAACAACCATAATTGAATGAGCACCAATCAAAATGCAAAGTTACAGCAGGATAAATGTAAAAAGTTTTGAAAAACAGCTATTTTTCAAGCATTTAATTGGGTATTGCCATCTAAATTCACCACAGTGCAGTGTTTACAGGCTGTATTGACCTGTATTAATGCAATGTATGTTACCTGGCTTAGTACCAATCCATTTATAGGCCTGAAAAAGACCTAATTACACCGTGCATAATTAGTCCTATTAGTGCAGCAACAGTGACACTACTGAAGTTGACATTAAAAATAGATATCCAGACACCCATTCTCTGGTATGAATTTGGTACTACAATAGATATGTAGTCATAGGTTAAGGCTTTTCCTCCCCTCTTTTGAATAATTCAGTGCTAATTACAGAAGAATCATCCTGAACATACAGATGGTATACAAGCTGAAGAGAGAAATGAAATTAAAATCCAAAGGTGTCACAGTAAGATGCAAGGCCACCACATGCCACCCAGTTTAAATTCACCTTTGGAACTGGCGTTTTATAACACCAGTAGAGTGTCTTGAACTCTGCTGGAGTTATGGAAAAGCATTCCTCCAAAAGATATTTTCTCTTTGGTATTGTGACAGTGGTATCTATTCAGCTGGGTGCAGAATTGAGAACTGGAAAGGCCATATGATGTATGACATTGTGGCATGATTTACATAGACACTGAACCATTCAGTGACACTTTGTGTGCTACGGATGTAGCATGAACCTTCCCTCCAAGGGGAAGAGTGACCCCAAACCATGCAAGCAAAGCATAACACAGCCAAGATCCCCTCACTATAGAGGTCAAGGGTTAAGTTTTGTCCTCCTTAATTTAGTCCATGACTATAATTAATTTCAAGAGTTCCACACCCTATTTATGATGGCAGGGATTAGCTTTGACCTAGGAATTTGGGAAGAGTATGTATTGGTGAAACTGACATATGGATGAACAAATGAAAGGGTGGGTGTTAA
The DNA here is from genome assembly GCA_015106775.1 of Etroplus canarensis. Classification (NCBI taxonomy): domain Eukaryota; kingdom Metazoa; phylum Chordata; class Actinopteri; order Cichliformes; family Cichlidae; genus Etroplus; species Etroplus canarensis. The sequence goes on from VUQH01015428.1 coordinate 23,245, forward strand.
TCTTATACCTTTTGCAGTGTAAATAGGATTATTCTATTAATCTTCATAAAACAGGTATTAGCTGGAAACACATCGAATATGTTTATGATAATTTTATCCTTGCTTTCCAGATCTGTTCTCTGCAATGACCCAGACATGTCTGACATTCCTGTCAATGTCCCCGTGGATACGGTCAAACTTCGTATCGAAAAAACTGCAGTACGGCGAGTCCCAACAGAAGCTTTTTACTACTTAGTGGACCTACGGTACCTCTGGATTACCTATAATTCCATAACTTCCGTGGATACTGGAAGTTTCTACAACCTGAAAGTGCTCCATGAGCTCAGACTGGATGGAAATATGATCTCCATGTTTCCATGGGAATCTCTCAAAGAGATGCCAATGCTGAAGACGCTGGATCTTCACAACAACAGAATCAATAATGTTCCTGCTGAGGCGATTCCCTACCTCCGCAACATCACCTACTTGGATCTATCCAGCAACAAATTAACTACCCTGCCCTCTGATCTCATGGATATATGGCCACCCTTTAATGGTTTACCTGTATCCACTAATGCCTCCCAGAAAGTAGTTTTAGGTAAGGAGAAAATGTTCTGTCTGACTTGGTTTTACAAGATATTAGGGTCAGATCAAGATGCTTTAGGGGGTTATTTACAATTACCTCAGGAACTTCATTCTATCACCTGTAATCTAGCTAGATTTGTTCTGACTGAGCAGTAGTGCCTGCCAGGAAAAACTCAAATGAGCTTATTCTAAGCAGTGGCAGAGATTACGTTTAATGTAAATTATTGCCCTGATTGACTGTAAAATAATTAACACAATACAAGTACACATGTTAAGAAAGTAAAAAGAAAATAATGAAAGAAAGAGCATACCTTTAGGATTTTAGTCACCCTGTAGCAAAACCCTTACTTATCTCTTCTATTTAGTCCTGCATTCCTTGTAGTATATTCTGTCATACACTACAGATCAGGTTGTTAAAGTTGGAGTAAAGCCAAAACATTTCATGCATTTAGGGGCTATTTGCCTGCCATTAGCACAGCCGCAGTTTACTTTTCGGGAACAGGTTTACACTTGTGTTGTCTGGATCAAAATCCAGGGTCATAAGTAAGCCCCACAGCTCTGGGTCAGACATCCTTGTTTTAACTGTTGTTACATCTAAACCACGCATCCTCTAGAGACCCTGATCCATGTCTGAGCTGAAGGTCCGTGTTTAAGCTTAGCCACAGAGCGAGGTCTTCAGAGGACACATAGTTTAGATGTAACAACAGTTAAAACAAGGGCATCTGACCCGGAGCAGTGGGGCTTACTTTTGACCCAGACGAAACCCATCTATGGTTGTGTCTGAACCGTGTGTCCTCTGGAGACTCCGCTCTGTGTCTAAACTTTAACTTGAAGGTCCGCGTTAAAGCTCAGACACAGTGCAGACATGGCTTAACTGAACTTTCAGGTTTAAAAAGTTCAGTATAAAACAGTATTACGCTGTCTAAATAATCTGGATAGTTTTTACAGCTTCAGACCTTTTAAAATGTATGATATATGAAACATATGCTGACAGGTCAGTTAGTTACACAAAAGATAAATTAAAAAAATACAGTTTCAAAGAGTCATTATGTTTATTTCATTTGGCTGAACAACATGTAAAAGTAAATAACAGGAAAAAAGTTTGACGGTCCAATCTGTCGCAAAGTAATGGCTGCACTCAAATGATTGCAAAAGGTTCCACATATGAAACTGACATTACATAGAACCACCTTTCCAGCATAAAACTGAGTAAATACAAAATCAGCTGAGCCATCAGGTCTACAGTAGTGTTGCAAACAATACAAAGTCCTCTGCTGTGTAATTAACTGTATATATTTTAACGGTCATTTCCTCTTCTTCTTTTCTTTTCTTGTTGGATTATCTTTGAACTGCATGTGAATGAAAGCTTACTGTGCCTTTGGAGCACTGGCAGTGGGAGGGTTATCACTAATAGCCTGAAAACGGCCAGCTAGCTTATCCGTGCTGGAAAAGCTGGCGGTATGTTCCTGCGTACCTGAAGGAGATACAGGATTATGTGGCAGGAAAAAAAAACAAAACAGGCCATGTGCTAACAGAAGACAGCGTCTTTAGTGTATCCCAAAAGCATTTTCTGTTAATACTGCACGAGAGCTATGCTCAGCTTCACGATTTTGAAAATAAATGACAGCTCTCGTGAAAAAATAAAAGAACTTCAGGGAAAATTTAATAAACTGTCTTGAACTACTTATTGCAACAACCCACATGAATATATCTTACTATTATTTTAAACTTGAGATGAATTATAAATAGTGTTTTTAGTGATCTGTTGATATTAGTGTAGAACTAATGGAAAGTGTATGCTGCCAAATAAATAAATAAAATGGAGGAAGGCCAGATGCAGCTTAGGTACTTTGCCACTGTTAAGACAATCTAATCTGTTTAAAGGGCTTTAGTATGTACTGGTACATGTGCTTACCTATTGTGTGCACCAGGTGTTTACAGTGACTTATAAACTAAACTTCATTACTTACTTATGAAAGGCTTCCTTCCACAGTCCTTGAACTCCCTTACTATGCTTAAATTAGGATTTTTTAAAGGAGGAACTAAATAAAGTGTAAGCTCACTGGTGGTTAAAGAACAGGGTTAATGCCTCTACCATGCAACCCAATTTTACCCGCTAACTATAGTAGAGGTTATCCTAATTTTGGAACATTATCATAAGGCATTTTTGTTGATTTTGATAGTTTGACTTTCTTGAAGTCCAACATTTTCAGTCTCAATCCTGATCTCTAACATGACTCTGTAGCACCACAAACACTGTAGCTCTTTGTTGCCAGAGGTGAATGTCGATGAGCCTTTTTTTTTTAGAAATGTGACTATTCCTTTTTACCTTTTTAACCACTAGAACATCACATCAGTCTTCTTACATTTGTAAGAAAATAATATTCTCTCATCTTTTCATCTCAAGGCCTCCAGGATAATCCCTGGTTCTGTGACTGTAAAATCTCCAAGATGATTGAGATTTCCAAAATGGCTGAGACACCAGTGGTTTTGATGGATCTATTCTTGACCTGCGCTGGACCAGAGAATCTCGCTGGCGTTCTTTTTCAGCATGCTGAACTTGAAAACTGCATAAAACCGTCAGTGATGACATCTGCAACCAAGATCACGTCTCCTTTGGGCAGTAATGTTCTCCTGCGATGTGATGCCACAGGCTTTCCAACACCAACCCTTTCCTGGATCAGGTCAGATGGCTCACCAGTCAACAACACAGGTATATTATGAAAGCTTGCCATCTTATTTTCACGTTTTGGGGTTTTATACCTTTAAAAACATCCGTATTTAGGATTTTCATTGTAAGAAATGCAGTGATAGTGCTTTAATAATAGTTATTTCTGCTCTTGTTCCACTCTACAGTCCAGGAGTCACCTGGGGATGGCATCAGGTGGTCCATCATGAGCTTGCATGGAATATTGTACAAAGATGCCGGCAACTACAGTTGCAAAGCCAAGAATGTTGCTGGCACTGCAGAAGCCACCATTTCTATCTCAATTGCTGGTACCATCGGCACCACTATCCCTCCACTAAGACCTGGCATTGGCACTGGACCAACTAGTCAGGGCACAACAATAACTCCACCAACTGGCATTCCTGACTCACTCTCGCTCATGTCGACAGCCTTCCCGAGAGTGCCGACAACTCCTGTCCCTAGAAAGCTAAAAACTACCACAAGCAATCTTTTCCAAAAAGACTCCATGAAACAAACAAAAACTAAGCAAGTAAGTAATGGGAGAAAGCTTGCAGCAGATGAAAAAAGCAAAAAAAGTGATGCATCAAAGTCTGTCAAGGATCTAAAGATTGTTGAGGAAACAGCTGACAGTGCAGTGTTACTCTGGACAGCTGATGGGTTACCAAATGATGCCCCACTTACAGTTGTATATTCACCCTATGGTGAGGATGATGCTAAAAGGACAATGGAGACTGATGCCGGCAGTGGAAAAGTACTCCTAGATGGACTCTCATCTGGGATGAGGTACTCAGTTTGTCTTGTAGCAAAAGGCACTGCTACTGGAAAAGATCCTTGTATTGACTTCTACACACTGGACAATGTAGATGATGGTGGGCAAAACCGACTTTTTATTATTATAAGCGGCATTGCCTGCGCTTTGGTTTTACCTCTTATTATCCTTTTGCTCTACAAGATCCTCGCTCTTTACTGCAAGGGACGCAACAGTGGACTGGATGAAGAGGAGCTTGAAAAAGAGAGCTACGTCAAGTTTGAGACAATTTCAATGAAACAAAGAAATCTGAACTCTCACCCAACTGAGCTTTGGGCAAGGAGACCAACTAACGAATCAGAGCGAATGCTCCTTTGTTCCAGGTCAAGCATAGATTCTCAAATGACCTATAAGAGTGACAGTTCCCGGTCTGAATATCTCTGCTAGACCATGAAACCATGATCAATGCTCAAGCACTGTGGCAGTATCACATTAAATTAAATATTCTTTCTATGCCTTTAATGACAGTGATTAACGCCAAAGTCCATATAGGCAAGTTTTACAACTTGGTAGCCTGGCTGCAGTTATTGCAACCAGGTTGCAGGCCTGCAGTTATTTTGGGCTGACAAGATCAGCCGCCAAATCAAACTAATAGGGAGACAGCCATAACTGCAACTGTAATGGACATTGTCCTTGGGACATTAAAACAGAATCACCAATTAAATTATATTATATTCAAAGTTTGGTGACTGCCCCAAAATTAGACTTGTTTATTTTTTCCAGAGCGTATCCCTCAAGTGAACTGTCATAGATCTCAACTTTGCGCTTGCATGATTTGGCTTGATGGTTCGGCTTTTATAAAGCTGATGATTGGCTTTCTGGGGCAGAATATGTGCCAAACAAGATATTTTTGCCATTATTGATTTTTTTTTTCCTTGGATTTCTGTTCAGGATTCTTTACGAAGTTTCACTCTCCTTTGTAATGGTGTCAGTTATGCATTTATTCTGCACTTTCCATTGAATATTCATTTATAAATGTCTCAACAGCAGTTCAGAAAAAAGTGTAGTTACCATAAAAACCCTCCCTGGGTGAAACATTTATTCATTTCCTTATACTTGTCAAGCCTTAAATTTAATACAGTAATTTAAAAGGTTGTCATTACTGCACAACACTTGATTATAAATGGTATCATACAGGGAACTAGCTGTGTATGATGTCTGATGTCATTTTTGATGCCAAAATTGCAAAGTGTCAGGTATGAACATTGTGATCGCATCAGAGGAAAGCCCCAAATTTTTACATCATCAATGAGGCCAAATGTTGCCTTTCTAGAAAAGTACTGTCACTGTGTTTGTATGTAATGTAATGACTCATCTGATAAATATTGCCACTTTATATGATTTGGTGTACAGTATGTATATAAATGTCTAAATGGGTTGTACATTTGTTTTTAATAAATGGAATAACTGTTGAACAGTATATTGTGTACCACATTATGTGATCTGAGTAGATGGAGATGCATAGCATTTCCACATTAAAGAGGCTTCTGAAATGCAGTTTCTCAAAACTTAAAATAGGGGAAACATTATTCGATAGTGGTTTATCAATACTTTTTTCTGACCACTTCTGTTAACGCGCTGTTTACATCCAAGGTAAGTCTGTATGTTGGTTTTGGTTGGTCTTGGTCTTGGTTAACAACAAGACAGGTGCATTCATCCAGAAAATGAATGGGTCACAGTTGTCATTCTCTCTGAACATCTGAACAACAACTGCAATAAATCCAAGCAAATTGATTAGGTGAACCTAGAAAACTGTCTCCATGGACACTTCTTTGTCATCACCTGCAAGAGGCTGCAACACTGTAGTCTCTGTTACAGATATGCCACATGCAGGTCTACTATACTCATGTATGAGTATTTTCTGTAGGCACGTACTGTTAGAATAGGTGGTGTGGAAAGAGGGGTATGATGGTTGGCATTAGAACTCACAATATTTTATACCAGTAATTTGATATAGGAATTCAGATGGTCCATCATCAATGACCACAGACCCATTGCCTGCACAACCTTATCATCTGTCTTCCCTAATCATTGAAGCGACCTCCCAGTGTTTAGCTTCTGTGCAATGGAATCTGTGAAAGGTTTATCCATTTGGTTTTTATTTTCTGTAGCCACCCAGCATAGTGTTGAGCCTCTGCTGTTGATTCACCACCATCTCTACAGAGAACATCTTTTGCAACTCCATGCCCACTCAGTAGCAATGATGAGCCAGCATTAGGTGGGATTTCACCACCCCCACCATGGACATGCTGGTTTCCTCTCCATTATTGCATGAGAGGCTAGAAATCTTCTCCAAATGCACTCACAGAGCTCAAAATAGAATAATCTTACTCACTTATTACTAGAATTAACTGCTTGCCTGATTCTGATCAGTATGGCCTTATTTATATATTATTAATATATCAGCAGTTGTTAGTACACAATGGCATTAGGACTTTTTACTAAAATAAGAGTAGCGACCGATTATCAACTCCTACCTCTGGCAGAGCTTCAACAGGGTTCCAAGAGTGGCCGAAGACACTGAGTCTGAGTGGACCATGTTCCACATCTCCAATATTGAGGCGCCTGTGTCATGGTTCACTGACAGGAAGGATTCGGTGTGAGAAGCAGCTCAGTTTCAGCAGTTAATTTACAGTAAATAGTTCAAACAATGTGCAAGATGCTGGGGCGCTCAGGAGAGTGGTGCTGTACAGGGCTGTGAGGGAAAGGGGGCTCTCAATCTGTGAGGTGTTCTTGGAAAGGGGGAAAACTCTGAGACTCCCTCTCAATCGTGACACCAGGGCGAGGTTCCAGAACAGGATCCAGATTGCCAGCTCCCTCTCTTCCTTAGAGAATTCAAGGCGAGGGTCCAGGGCTAGGATGAATTCGAGGGTCCAGGAAGGGAAGGGTGTTGCTCAAACAATGATCTGGCGACGAATGCCATCTCCGCCTTGCTTAAGGAATCAGCAGGATGGAGAGCAAGTGTGCGAGGGGTCCACATGACAGTCACACCTGCTCCTATAATTTAAGCACAATTATTATCCCCAGACCAGACAGAAAGAAGAGAGAAGCTCAGAGAGAGAGAGAGAGAGAGAGAGGGCGAGTCCGCATCTGGAGGACAGGGGACCATAACAAGCGTGGACAGAACTATGGCTGTAAGGTGGCTGGTACCACATTTACCAGTCAAGCTACGTTCCTTCCCTTACCTATAGTCATGAACTTTGGGTAATGACTGAAAGAATGAGATCGCAAATACAAGCGGAGGAAGTGAGCTTTCTCGGTAGGGTTGCTGGACTTACCCTTAGAGATAGGGTGAGGAACTCAGTTATTCAGGAAAGGCTCAGAGTATAGCCACTGCTCCTCCACATGGAAAGGAGCCAACTGAGGTAGTTCAGGCATCTGATCAGGATGCCTCCTGGACGCCTCCCACTCGAGGTGTTTCGGGTATGTCCCTCCAGGAGGAGACCCCGGGTCAGACCCAGGACATGCTGGAGAGACTATGTCTCCCAGCTGGCCTGGGAACACCTTGGTGTACCCCCTGAAGAGTGAGAGGAGGTAGCTGGGGAGAGGAAAGTTTGAGCTTCTCTGCTTGAACTGCTGCCCCTGTGACCTGAACCCCTGGACAAGTGGTAGATGATGGATGGGTGAATTGTTAGGTCTTTTTTCCTAAAAACTGTTTTTTATTTCAGTAGTAGGTGGAGATGGGTTTAACATTCTCATTTTGAATACATAACTTGACAAAAATGAGCAAAGCATTGACCTAGTGTTGATATCTAATACAACACAAAAAGTAACACTACTATGATCCATAGCAGGGGTTGTTGGGGTTTTGCCAATTAATAGTCGAAACAGAGAGATGCTTTGTTGCTTTAATGTTCTCTTTCCAGAAAAGACGTTCATTGTTCTCGGATCCAAATATTAATCTTAGAAGTGCACCAATAGGATAGAAATACTTCATTACTTCATTATGAATTTCTTTTGTTTTGGATGAAATTTTTTTGGCATAATTTCTGTGTCAGTATTTTTAAACTTTTGATCAGTTGTGTGAATCTTTAATTAGGCAGAAATTAATTTTACAAGGAAATAGAAAGAGATCCTTTCATTGGAAATTGTGTACTAAAGCTTTTTTACATTTTCAATTTGCCATTTCTTTATTGCCAGCTTTTCTAAAGTTTGCAGAAATTGGAAGTGTTATGTTCTCTTTTTTTCTGTCCACTTGGAATGAGATTTACAAATAAGATGGCATCAGCTTTGCTGGTCCTTCTCTGCGTGATTATTTCGTGTTATTTTCTTTCTTTCTAACTTTATTTTTTCTTTAGCAATGGGTACAAATTATTCTTTCTCTCCCTTTTTTATTCAGAAACAACAACAAAAACTCCCACTGATTTTACAATCATTTATAGAATCCCACAACCAGAAATGAATTGTGGATGATTAGATAAAAGTAACCAATAATCAGTTCTTGACTAACTTGTTCTGTCTGATTTAAACCAGAAATACTGCAACATCTCAGGGTTCTTGACTCTCCATACACTGTATCTTCTAAACTAAGTGTGTTACAGAAGACTGTCATTCCAATATGCACTCATGTTGCCACAAACGCTGACTTTTTTTTAAAAGTTTTTACTTCTTAGAGGTTAAAATACAAACTTTTGGCAATTGGCAATTGCAATAAATGTTCTCATTTAGCTGAAGTTGGAGTTTTCTACCATGCACAGAAGATTTTTCTCAGCACTGAAAATGGTTACATTAGATATATCTTTCTCTACAGCAAGACCAAAGGAGAGAGCATCATGACTGTCTTCTGGCTTTTTTCTGCTGTTGAGCATGAGGTATTTTTGGTGCTGCTTGGCAGTTCTGTTTGTTGGCTGAGCTGCTTCTGTTTGGCTCCATGATGGCATTATCATATACCTCACGAGGCTTCTATGCAGTATTTTTGTAACATTTTGTTGGAGAAAAACTTCCAGTCACTTCCACTCATTTTTTAAACAGGAAAAATAATGTTTTATGTACTTTTGCTTTTTTCTGTAAGTCTGTGCTATAGCTGCCCTTAAAAATTACATACTATTACATGCTGTATGCATATAATTGGGACATAATACTTTACTAACACACTGATCAGAAGTATGGCAAAAACAAAATGCTGTAGTAACATACCAAGTCTATTTTCTGGCAAACTAAATATTTACTGTAGCGTGGGGTCTGGAACTCACCCTACAACATTGCTATGCTGTAGCCTGAATAATCTCTAATGCCAGCATTGCAACAGTTAGGCATTTTTCACAAATAAACTGAACGCAAGGTAGACTTGGATGGGTTAGAGTTTTAATGACAGCTGTCAGAGACAAGAAGGCCGGGAGCATACAGATGGGAAAACAGACAAAGCAACAGGATAAATTAACAGATAAATAAAAAAATGACAGGGACATCTTTAGTTTTGTTACAGCTGCTGTTTAGCCTGAGATGCATGAAAAAGTTGCTTAAAAACATTTATACAGGGCAACTAAAAGTGGCATGCTTTGCTTCACTTGAGACTTTACAGTTGCAACACAAATCTCCTGACAGCCACGACTGGTGCCATAGCAGCTCAGTGGCAAACTGGCCATATTTAAGTAGACTGAGTTTATAGGACGTTGATATCAGAAAAAAAGATTGGGTTGGTGAACTGTTTTATAATATGAAGTCTAGTCTACTCCAGTTAGGAGGGTTTGACCTAAGATTAATATGAATGCTCAGCTCCTTGATTTCATTCCCTAAAGAGGTGAAGTACCCTTTGAATTACAACAAGTATTATGAAGCTTCTAAGGTAAATCACTCATGTTTATTATAACATTTATGTTTTTTCAACATAATGTAAACACAAACAGCTTATTAGTCAATATCACCTACAGTAACAAAAATTGCAAACAGTACTGACAGCTTGGTAAAAGAAATTCAGTGTTTAAGAGTGTTTAACCACACTGCACCAAGTATATTTTTTAAATAGTATACAGTAATTTTTAAATATAAAGTACAGACAACAGATTTTCAGTCGTTGCTTTCAATATTAGCAAACGAACCAGGTAATTTTGCGGCCTTGTAGCCCCTTTGTGCTGTGCTGATTGACAGATTAAGAAAATGGCCCAAAATTTGCCTTGCGCTGGGTGCTTTGCTCTATCTGTACTATGTCATTTTTTTGGCTGTGGCTCAGAAGGTAGAGTCGGTCATCTTTTAATATGAAGGATGGCGTTTCGATCCCTGACTTCTCCAGTCTACATGCCGAAGTGTCCTTGGGCAAGACACTGATCCCCAAATTGCTCCCGATGCATCCATCGAAGTGTGATTGTTAAATACGCTCAAGGCATAGAATAAAGCGCAGTATGATTGTGTGTGAATGGGTGAATGAGGCTTGTAGTAAAAAAAATCCTTTGAGTGCTCAGTTAAGAGTAGAAAAGCGCTATATAAGTACCGGTCCATTTACCAGTTACCATTTGTGTGTGTGTGTGTCCATTCACAGTTTTTACGTGTACTCTGTATGCCCGCTCCCTGGCATTTAGTTGAAAGGTTTTGTTTCTATAGGTCACAAGAAAGTATATCACAGTATATGGACTGGCGCACGGGAACACTCCCTGGACACTAAACAACAAACGACTGCAGTGGTGTTTTTGTTGTGCTGTATCTGAAGGGCCCTAAAAGCTAACTAAACACTGAGTGAAACAAATAGAAACAAAATACAATAGCATTGAACGGGACATGAAAGATGAGTTCATGGTTGACAGTTTGGTGTTTCATCGAGACAGTAGGGATCACAGGATTTGAGATGTTAATATGGACCGGGAATAAATCTGACACTTAAAGGGGAAAGAGGCAACAATAAGGGTGCCACAAGGGCCACATTATGGTGAGGGCATGCTTCTACAGGAAGGGACTTTTTTCCTGTGGAGGCTCTATTCCTTCAGTGTATCTGGCATTCATAATCTTATTCAGAACAACTCACTCAGGAGAGTGACTTAGAGGATGTTGCAAATCTTCTCTCCCATACAGAAAATATCCCCCGCCCTCTACACAGTGTTCTGGATATCCAGTGAGCATGTGTAAATGATTAGATCCTCTACTGAATGCCACAGGAGGTGCTTCCTCGCTGTGGCCATCCAGTTATATATTCATTCATTCTGTTTAAATGTATTATTATTCTTAATTTCTCAAAGATACCTAGTTATTTTATTTTTAAATTTCACAACTGTTGCAAAACAATTTCCCTGTGGGGATTTAAAATGCTATTCTTATCCTCAGAATTGGAAGTGTTCATCCTAGAGAAGCAGGAGGTAGCTTTTAAAACAGCCACGTGCTCACTGTGTCCCAGATATAGTTTCTACTTGATGATTCATAGCCATGTGCCACAGCCATCCAACACACTAATCATCTGAAGTGTAATTATGGACATTATAATTTTTTTCTTATCTACCAGGGGTGAAATGGTGGGAAAAGGTCAGTACTCTTCAGCTTGTTTTTCTGGGGACAAGGCAACTTTCTCAGCAGTATAAATCATCTCCTGCTCCTTAGTGGTGACGTCGTTCCTGACAATATCCTAGTCATGGTGTGCATGAATAGAGGTTGTAGTTTCTGGCCTCTGTTAATTGTTCTCCCAGGCAAAAAGGAGGACAAACAATTTAAGGATAATCTGCTCCACTCCTCCACCGTTCTCTATAAATTACTTATTCTACCAATTCCCTCTGGGGGCCAGAAGAACTTCAACAGGAGACAGTCTAACCCACTGACTTCTCAGTCACACACACAGAACACAGAACAGGGGGTCTATTGTGTATGTGGCATGAGTAAATCATCCTTGTACTGTAAGTATGCCATTGATGAATGGTTTAATAGACTGAAAAAGTTTATTTTCTTCTTAAATTAATGAAAAAAATGAATATTGTAGGATTCTGTCTGAAAGCTTTCCATCCAATGCCTATTTCCTTGGCTATGCCTCCCTTCGTCTCAAACAGACACATCCATCTACGTTCACAAAGGACACATGTCAGGGGGTGGGCAGTAAGGTTAATATGTTGTTATCATGTGGGAACTTTTTGTGGCCCTGCCTCATTTTCTTTTTTTTTTTTTTTTTTTTTTTTCTTTTTCCACATTCTTT